>JAKOGI010000004.1:1765000-1927500 GCA_029747015.1 Carnegiea gigantea | reverse complement strand
AGACAAGACATGAACCTCATTCCCCAAAACACAGCTTATTAAAATCGTATAATTCATATAATCACATTTTTATTTTCAATGACGCTTAATTCCACAATTTGAACAAAAACGTAATCAAAACAAAGCATAATTCCATTCAAAATACTTTCACAAGTTTCCCATGCTTCATCGCACAATCAGAATTCTTAGGAAGCTCAACAAAGGCCTTTTCATATCTAAGTTATGGATTAAACATACAAATAACCCATAATTACACTAAACAAGGTACTTTAATTCAAAAATTCATAACTCACAGCATACACATCCAATTGTTACCCAACTTTGCAGGAAATTGACAATTAACATATATATTCTAACATATTAATTTCATAATTTATGTCCTGGCCAATCATTCCCAGAAAATCAAACAGTCAGCCAAAATAATCAAAAATCTGCAAATGAAACTCAAAAATTCATAACTTTTAGTATACATAACCAAAATGCACAAAAATTTACCAGCAAACACCAAATACCATGGGGAATCTACAATAATATTTTGATAATTTTTCTCCAAGCAAATCCTTCAGAACAAAACTAAAATAGTAACTGAAATCCAAGACCAAAACAGAGCAGTCCCAATCAAAAATTCATAACTCCTAAAATACACTTCCAAAATTCATCAAAATTTACAGAGATTTACCAGACATCCTCATCAGTTTACAGTAAAAATTTCATGATTTATATCCAACCCAATGGTTCACAGTAATTCAAACATCATCTGACTTTTCGCACATAATAACAGGGCAGTTTCAATCGAAAATTCATAACTTATAAACTACACATCTAAAATTCATGAAAATTTACCAGAAGTTGCCTAACATCCTGGATAACTTACAGTAAAAATTTTCAGATTTTTCAAGCAGCCAGCAAAAAAAATTTAGTTGGAGGATGGTAATTTGCGATGAGCGGAACAGAAAGAACAAGACAGAAGGGCCAAAGGCTAAGATTGGGCACATCCAGGGGTCAATCTCGACTACAATGTGGGTTATGAAATTGGTATAGATATATGAAGTACATTACTTGATAACGTGTTTTTCAACTTTGCTGAGTTGCTAATGTTGTGCGAGACTTGTTATATGATAGGCAAAGAAGCTGAACAGGACACCTTCAGCCGCTAAGTTGTTTACTGCCACTCATTCAAAGGTTGATGAGAATGGTCAGCGGATTTGGTGTGGTGCTCAGGCATAGAGTGTTCATGTCAGTCGTTTAAACTTAGACGACTGAAATCTGTACACAAGCTACTCGTTTAAATGTCATCTAAAGCAGGAAAATCAACTGAAAGGCGATAATAATGTGCAAGTCGGGTCATCAGTAGATAATCACCTCTTCTTCAAGGCATGTGGTGGCTTAAGAGAGAAGGGTACTATATACGGACTTGGTAGAGAGGGTCCTGCCATGTTTGAGAGACTAGTCAAGTTTATGCGCAGTAGCTGCAGTACGTCATCGGCATACTCCTCCCCGCTTGTTACCTAACTCCAGGATCAATTGCAGACGACGTAAAATGAGCTCCAAACAACTCAAGCTCGTCTCCATTCAGATGAGTCGTATTTGTGATGCTGAATGTGTGGCATGTACTTTGAATTAATGAAATCCGTGGCAATTGCGGCCCGTATATGTAAATAGCAGGGTGTATAAATGTAATTATCACGTTCAAGTTGGTAGAATTGTTGCAAAAAATGCAAAGTGGAGCTCCAGTCTCTGGTTGAGACCAAAGTATACGGCCGTTCTCCACTAGCGACCTAGGATATTGGTCTCCACCGGAGACCAAAATTCATGGTCTCAAATGGAGACTAGCCAGTTTTGGTCTCAATTAGAGACCAAAGATTCTAGTCTCTAGCAAAGACCAGGACTTTGGGTCTCTAATGGAGACCAACAGGGCCCAAACTACAAGAGAGTCTAGTAGACTTTGGTCTCAAAATTTAGTTTTAGATGGAGACCAACGTATGCACTTCGGTCTCGAAATTTGAATTGCGATCAAGCTTTTGGAGACCGATGGTTTGCGATCTCTGTTTGGTCTCGAAAATTAAATGGAGACCAGATTTTATACTATTGAGACCAAAATCTTCGGTCTCTAACGAAGCACTTTGTTGTAGTGTCTCTTTAACTCTCCTCCCCACTGTTACTCCTCTTCTTCTCTCACCAATTAGTCCTTCATCCTCCATTGCCGATGAGCACATGGAAGTGGAGGAGGAAAGGGAGAGGTTGACATTTGGCAATGGTACCAATCGTGGTGGATGCAGTAGTTCGTCATCATGGGGGAGTACTAAAGCAATGTTAATATGTTTAGCGTACGATAGAATATGTTTGAATATATGACAGAATACGTTTAAGTGTAGGGTTAGTTTATCAAACGTATACGTTCATATCCATTTTTACACTATTTCAGTATAGAATATAATAGTACGTAGTGTAAGATAAAACTTTTTTTAGGCTTGATTGTACGGGCTAAATCAAAATACATCTTTAAAGTACCTTCGCTCCGTTTCTGTAGAGTAGTAGGCAGTTTACGACCTTTAAATTTAAGGACTGGGGATTGATTTGGATCCGGCGAGTATGGACCTAGACCTGAACTTGGTTAAACCGATTCTGAGACCGATTTCAAAATCTATGACCTAATGACCGGGTCCTAAAATTTTGGAACCGGACCCAAACCCGGTACTCGTTACTTGGTCATAATTTAAAGAATTTTGATTAAAAAATATAAAAAGTCAACTTTTACTCCTCAAGTGATGTATTTTTTGTACCGATACCCAACTCCCAACTGCCCCAATTTAACTCTTTGTCTTTTTATTTTTAATTTATCTCTAACTTACTCTTTATGTATCTCAACCGCTATAGATTTTTTCCTTTAAGTTTTAGTTCTTCTCCTTATGAGCCTTGTTGCTTATTATTTGTTTTTGTATTATTTTGAGAACTTTCCTCTCTTTCGCTCTCTATTTCAAGCCAATTATAACAATTTTTACATTTCTTGTTTGCGTTTGTAATCTTGATTCGTGGATTTTTTATTAACATTGTCTCTGATTCTCTAAGCTTATTTTAGAGTACGTGAATCTTTTTTAACTTTTTATTGCGTATTTAATTTAGCCTTATAATTTAATTTTTAGGAATTTGACTTCAAATATAAGTTGTCAACTTCCTTCAATTCCTCCCTCTCCCTATTTTCTTTAGGGGGAAATGAGAAAAAAAATAAAAACATTACTTAGGAACCAAGTATCTGGAATCGGACCCGGTTTTAACCGGTTCTAAATTCTAGGACCTGATTCCAACCGAACCCGATTCCTAAAAATTCAATCGGGTGTTCGGTTCCGCTCACCCTTGATGGGAATTAGTCTCTATAATTTTAGAATTTATGGTTAAGACTGTCATATTAGACCCTCTACGCTTCGCTTGGTGGCGAAGCTTTTAGGATATTGGATAGTGTATCATAGAACAATGATGGGTATTAATGACAAAAATATATACCATACTTGGATATAAGTTGTATATGGATGTTAATTTTTATTTTCTACGTAAATTCGAATAAACTCGCAAATCCGCAAAATTTGATGAACCGGGGTGTGGATTTTATTTTTTAATATCCAATATTTAGAGGTACAAATATAGGCACAAATTTCGAAAATGAGTATAAGTAAAGGTGCGGTCCAATCCTCCCCCGTGCCCGCCCATTGCCATTGCTATTGGCGAACCCCGTGCCTGTCTTCATTTTCCCTCTGCAACCCGGCTCCCCTCTCAGAAATTCGAAGGTTTGAGACTCAGTGGTGTCTCCTACTCAAAAGAAGTCGCGCAAAAAGCTCTGGCCTTTGTTAATCTCAAGCATGCAGCAGGTAATACACATCAACCAAATCAAATTCACGATTAAACCTCTTGCAAAACTCCCTCCTTTTGGATGGGTTTTTTTCGTATCTGATTATGCTTCCAAAATTGTGTAAAAGGGCACAGGATCGGAGACCCAGGTCACCTGGGAAGATCAGCAGAACATCAACAAGTTCAGCAAACTCAATAATCGATTTCATGAGCTTGAGGATGAGATTAAGTTCACTAAGGTCTTTCTATTCTTTCTTTCTTCAAATCTTTATTTCTGTCGATTTCTGGTTTGGTTTTAAGTTTTTAATCCATAAATGTGAAGTGGGCATTTGTTATTGATTCGGTGCACCAGGTTCTTGAATTTGATTAGATTGCTGTATTGTTATTTGAATTTCGTGGGGTTGGGCTTGTTTTTGGTAGGGTTCTTAAGGGGGCGTAATTGGATGCATTTGAGAGCATTATAATTGTGACAGCATTTATTGGAAAGATTGTGGCAATGGAGCTGTTAAAATTACTGCTAGAGAGTTCAATCTTGGAGACTGTGGTCAGATGTGTAGAGTCTGTGAAGTTAGGTGTGCTGTAATTTAATGAAAAATGACAAGATTGCGATTTGATTAAGTGGAGAAATTTACAAAGATGTTAGCGATATTTCCATTAAGTAGGCGCAGAGGATCAAGCACGCATAGTATAGCTACTCTTGCTATTTATTCTCCTCCTTATCCTTTGGCTAGTCACAAAGTGCTTGTCTTTGACAACAATGAATTGATACTTACGGGACCTGGATTATCAAGAGCCTTGCCTAGAGCATAAAAAATTTCATCCAACAGTCCCTCCAAGGACTTGACTTTTAAAGGAGCTCATGCGTCAATAAAATCTCTTTCTGATACATATTTGAGAAGAGAATCCAGTAGCTTTGTTTAGTTCAGCGTCAATTGGGATCTGATCTTTCATTAAAGTTTCATTTCTAGTCTATTTATGAGCTAGTGTGGTGCTTGTTTTCATTTGATCTGGTAGATTATTAGTATGATAGCCCCGGCTAAGTAAACACACAAGTCCAATGTCATGCTTAAGGTTAAGTCATTGAGTTTCAGTGACCTATTTGTTCAGTTCTGGAGCTGTACCTGTAGTTGGTGGAGATCAAGACAGCCTAAGTTAACTTGTTTTTATTTGATGGATGACAGGTTCTTTGTGGTAGATGTCCAACTTATAAGCTTTGTTTTAACATAGGAACTCGTGCTCGCTCAGTGGTTGATCTAGGACACATTTTTAAGATATCTTTTCTCTGCAGCCAAGTCTGTTGGAAGTATTTCTTTCGATCATTTGTCCTTTGGGAGATTATGTACCTGTTAAACTGTATGAGCATAGAAATAACTTGCAATTGATGTTCGCCATTTTCAAATCATTTCGAAAACTGAAACATGAACAAAAAAAAGATTATAATGGACTAAAACATCTTGGGCAAGAAGAATGGGTTATTAAACTGCAACAAAAACGGCATTATAGCACTTGTGCTCGAGATCGATGCATATAGATTGTGGATCTAGCTAGTTAACTCTACCCGATTCCCTCTCTCTCAATTGAATCAGTAATTTGCACTCTATTCCAGAAACTTACACCTTTGTCTGACACACTTTGCCGCTTCCTCCAACTTTAGCATTGCCTTCTGATCCACTGATTGACATTGCTGCTGCCTTTCGTTCTCTAGTTGAAATTTTCAGCTTCTTCTCTCTGCTCCTCCAGACAGCATGCTGTCTTGCTACAATGTCTCTGTTGTCTGGCAGCCTAGCATCAATCTTTAGCCTTTTTAAACTGTATGAGCATAGAAATAACTTGCAATTGATGTTCGCCATTTTCAAATCATTTCGAAAACTGAAACATGAACAAAAAAAAGATTATAATGGACTAAAACATCTTGGGCAAGAAGAATGGGTTATTAAACTGCAACAAAAACGGCATTATAGCACTTGTGCTCGAGATCGATGCATATAGATTGTGGATCTAGCTAGTTAACTCTACCCGATTCCCTCTCTCTCAATTGAATCAGTAATTTGCACTCTATTCCAGAAACTTACACCTTTGTCTGACACACTTTGCCGCTTCCTCCAACTTTAGCATTGCCTTCTGATCCACTGATTGACATTGCTGCTGCCTTTCGTTCTCTAGTTGAAATTTTCAGCTTCTTCTCTCTGCTCCTCCAGACAGCATGCTGTCTTGCTACAATGTCTCTGTTGTCTGGCAGCCTAGCATCAATCTTTAGCCTTTTTGAACAGAAGACTTCTTGCTTCTTTTGGGACTGTTCCTTCTTCTTTGTGCACCTCCTCCGCTCTTACCTCTGTTTCTGTCTGGGGGATTATTGTTCTTGACTTCGAACATCTAACTTTTTGTTCTTTGATAGAAACTATTTGGCGTGGCTTCTCCAAATTATCATAGCGGACATGCTCTTGGCTTATGCTAAAATTTTAAGAATATTTATTTAGAAATGGGGGCTATTATCTATTTCCTAGGTTATGCAGAATTTGTCTGCTCCCATTTCAGTTCATTTTCATTTCCACTTTCCGTTTCAGGGCAAATTGCAGCATTTCTCTCAATCTTGATTGGCTTGTCTTAATAGAGAGATCATAATGTTCATACAAATCATGCTGTATCACTGGTGCTTATGACGTTGTTGACTTTGTCTGAGGACCAGTTAATATAACTTCTCTGATGCTCTTTTGTGGACGTTGAAATTTATATGAAGAAATGCTTGCAAAATCCCTTACCCCCCCCCCCCCCTCGGTTTTTGAGGGCCCTCCCAAAAAAAGGTGGGTGGGTTTGGTTCACTATTTGTTCTATTAGTTCGTCACTATACTGATATGTTTTCCTGTAGTGTGGGTCGCTATATGTATGCAGAGGCACAGGATATGTCAAAAGTAGCATGATTTGCAATGACACCTTCTTGTTTTAAATAATGATAAGATTACCTTTTCTGTCTTGGCAAAATGCCCTAGGAACCAATTTTGCCCTAATGCTGAAGCTGGTAGCCTCTTTTACGTTATTACTACTTGCCTTTTCTACTTTGCTTTAAAAATTCATTAACTAGCCTGACAAGAATGAGAGATTAAGCAGCATTCATTGTTTGCACAAGGATTTTCTGTGACATCTTTTGCCTAACCAGCAACTATTGATTGCAATGAGCTGTAAGTACCCCCCCCCCCCAAAAAACCAAAAAAAAGCAGGTGGGGGCAGGGAAGAAGAAAGTGTCTGTGTATGTGTTTTATTCTGGCTTTCTTTCTTTTGGCCTTTTCCTTTTTGTGTTTTGAGGGGTGGTGGTTTTCAGAGGATCGCATGTCTAAGAAAGCTTTGACCTTTCGTGACCTTTTTTCTTGGACTTGGTACAAGCATCCAATCTGGTAGATATCCAAGTGTTTTGGTCTAAAAAAAGAGCCAAATGTCTATTCCCACATCAGGATTCTGTTGTGGAGACAAGTACCTGATTTGAAAGGAAATTTTGGGGTAGCTCAACTCCATGGTAATGTGATAATGTTTATAATATAAGCTTATGCACAGTGTCTTCATTATCTTCAGCCATGACAACTAATTAACTTGGATGATTTGGCTAGCTCTTTGGAGAATAAACAGAATTAAAATTCCTGTAGCTGCTGACAAAATTGAGCGTTTGGGTGGCCATAACTTTTTGTTATCATAACTGATGCTGAGATCTTTCTGTCAAAGAGACACATGAATGATGAAACCTTTGGTGTCTCAGCTGCCTCTAATCTCCTAATTCAACCCTTTTGTCCCCTCAGGAAAAATGTGAGAATTTGGAGGATGCAAGCAATGAGCTAATCCTGACAGATGAGGAGGTAATACGGTTTCAGATAGGTGAGGTGTTTGCCCATGTTCCAAAGGAGGAAGTAGAAACTCGGCTAGAGGAGATGAAAGAGGCGGCGACCAAAGACTTGGAGAAGCTGGAAGAAGAGAAGGAGTCCATAGTCGCACAGATGACTGAGTTGAAGAAGATTTTGTATGGCAAATTTGGGGATTCCATCAATCTAGAAGAAGAATAAGAGGCTGTATTTTGATCCTCTTTCTTCTGTTACTGTTATTGCCTTATTGGTGGGGGCGTCTACCTATGCCTAATTGCTTGTAGACTTCTTGTTGTTCACTCTCAATGCACAATGAGACTGGCTTAATTTTGAGCAAGGTCATGCCCTTGTAATTTTTCATCTTTGCTACAGTTCCTGGAAGTTAGTATTTTGTTTATTGCGTCGATTTAGGGTGAAAATGAGATGAGTCAACTCGCGAGCAATGACCCCTTGGTATCACATAAATGAGCACCCAATTTGGATTTTTTTGCCCTCATCTTTTTTATTTTGTTGTGCTTTCTTTGGTAGTAGTAGAAATTAAGCTTTTTAAAAAAAAATCAATTACTGTTGAGTTTAATTATTAATTAAAGGATGTAACAAAGGTCCTGTTTTTTCATTGGTCAATTCTAAAATATCCATTTCAATCCACTTCAACTATTTGAACCAAGTTTAACTTATTACATGAAAAAAAATTCAACCCACTTCAACCAACTTCAGTCTACTTCAATCTACCTCAATCTACCTCAATCTACTTCACCGTTTTACTTATCCCAATTTACTAACGAAAAGAACAGGCCCGAAATCCTTCTTAGAAAATACCCGAAATAACCTATTAAGAACTAGGAGAGATTAAAATTTTCTGCAAGGGGAGCTCTCTTAGGAAAAGTGAAAGTGCCACTCTCCCTGTCATACCCTTGATTGTAATAATACAAAATTGTTAGCCACCACAAGATATTTTATGAGATTGCTAAGCCCAATACAATTATGTAAGTGTATTTTTCTGGTCGAATATAAAGTATTTTTAGATGAATCTAATTCCAGTTCTTTTAATGAAGTCTATTTGGAATCACATTTTAAGTTTCATATTATTTGTCCCCCCCCCGCCCCCCAAAAAAAAAAAAAAAATAGAGCTGCATAAAGTTGTTGATGCGCTGCACCATTATTAACTATCAAACAAAGCACAAGTTCGCGAAGTTGAGATGGCCGAGTTGGTCTAAGGCGCCAGATTAAGGTTCTGGTCCGAAAGGGCGTGGGTTCAAATCCCACTCTCAACATTCCAATTTTTTCATTTTTTAAAAAAAAAGTGTTCTAGTTTGCTACCTTTGTATTTGTTCTGTTCTCGGATGATGTAGTGCCTCCGTTAGTCTTTGAGCATATTATTACGATTGATTTAAATTTCACTATAGGGCCTGGTTTCTTGCCTTCATCTGCTGCTCTTCTTTTTTTTTGGGGGGGGGGGGGGGGGGTTATACTTTTATCCTTGGTGTTGGGATAATGAAACTGCTGAAGTAGCGGGCAATTCTCAGTCATTCGCAACCATATATTGGATTTGGATCAACCTGACTATTCTAAACTAATTCAATGCATATTGCATCCCGTTTCAATAAAAGAGTACAAACCCTGTGAGAGCACTACTCATGTTTGAATAGTTATTATTAAACACTTAAAACATGAGTAGTAGTAGCCTCTGCTGAACATATGCTAGACCAGCCTATGCCAACTAATATACAAGATTTAAGGCCACAGAACAGATGGAAAAATATTCCCATTTGTTCACATTTTCCATTCTAGAACAAAACTCAAATTTAGCATATCAACAATTCCTGGATTCTGTACACCACCAACATCCTAACAATTTAACAAACCCTAATAAAATCCCATTTAATTTGGTGTAAAATCGTACCTCTCATGCCCAAATTCCCCAATTCTTGTTCTCAGCAACATCAATCTACAGTTGTCTCCCCCCCCCCCCCAAAAAAAAAAAAAAACAATCAAGGAATCAAAACACTCTGACATATTTAGGTCTCAATGGCTGACCTTCAACCAACCCACCACCACCGATGTCTTCGCCATCCAAGAACAAATCATCAACGCTTCGTAAGGAAGCATGGATTCCGACAATGGCGACTCCAATTATCAAAGAGACCAACAGATTGGTCCCAACATGAGTAAACACCAGCCCCAAAATCGTCACCAGAATCAGCCCCAAAAGAATAAATCGATCGTCGATTGTTCGATTGTAAACCTGAATTGGATCGTCTCTGGAGAAGTAGAGGAAGAGCCAGAGGATGAAGAGAACTAAGAAGACGATCATGGAGATCGGATGCCATAAGAGGCTGAGGAAGATGATTATGAGGACTATGAGGGAGTAATTGTAGCGGAAGTAGATGATGTTGCGACGAATTCGGAGCATGGATTCGGAATAGGACGTAGGGAGAGAGAGGGAGGAGAGAGAAAGGAGCTCCTTCCATGGGCGCCGGTATGAGAGTAGGGTTTGAGCGGCGGCGCGAGCGTAGGACACGCCCCCGGATGGAGAGGTGGTGGGGATTGTGCCGTAATTGGTGGCGGTGGTGGGTTCCGTCGACATTGGCGTGGATTTTAGTGGATGAAGAGAGAGAAAGTTGAACAGCTGATGACTGCCTCAGATACAGATGGGAAGTTGAAATAAACTACAGTCAAAAAATACACTGGTACAATACTGGTGCTTCTAGTTCTACGTAGATTCTGCCCGCATCCGAGGGGCAATTTCTCATGTGTTTCTGTGACCGGATGCTCCCGCTTTGTACACGTATATTTTTATTACATATATTTATTATATATAAATTTTTTAAGATATATTTATTAATATAATTTGAGAATATATACTCTTAAGAATATGATATACATATTATTAATCAATGAGATTATTCTTCTAAGATTCATTATTAGGAGCACTTTTCAAATCACTTAGTTTTTGGAATTAGAATGCAGATTGCTACTGCTTGTACAAATTTTCTTTAATTTAGAGTTCAAATCGCCCCATAACACGAATCACAAGCATATGAAGCATTTTCAGTAACCAGGGTATGATCATCATCTGTCTGCCATTATGACTCATGTTCAAGTCCTCCACATTTTTAAAGTCACAGTATTCTTATGGGTGATTTTTTCGTTGAAAAATATGGATTGATAAATAAATAAAATTAATTAAAATTAGTAGAAGTAAGTTGAAATATATTGAAATAAGTATTATTCTATTGAAGTGGGTTGAAATTAATTAAAGTAAGTTAAAGTTAGTTAAAGCCAGTTAAAGTTGGTTGAATTTTTTTTTGGTATTATGGGCAGAAGTTAATTAAAATAATGAGAAATGGGTTAAAATGGGTTGAAGTGATATTTTTAATTGAAATAGGCTGAAGTTGATTAAGATTGATAAATTGAGATTTACTAACGAAAAGACTAGGGTCTTATTCTTCAATTTAATAACTAAAAACTTGCTAATCAACAATCGTGGAGTTCTGGGTATGAATTTCACTACTAAAAGTAAAAGTTATTCAAGCTTTTTATAAAGAAAAAGTTCATGGAAAAATGTATCCACTATTGGATGCAAGAAATAAAGACTTTTATTCTTCTCCGATTTTAGAACATCTACAGTGTAAATTTCAATTTCTGGAATTTCAAGTGAAAAATTGTCACTCTACATCATTCCAAGTTGCAATTTTTAGAACTCTTTTCCTCACCTCTATATTGGATAGAACTTCAACTTAGATCACTTTTTTTTTAATTGACGAAAAGTTATATTTTTGAAAAAAGAAAAACAAAAAGGACACAAAAAAAAACAAAAGCCACCACATGATGAAAATACTATAAAAGATTTACTCCTAATTTCCAGGCATTCATGGGCAATCCAGCGAGCGCAAGTGCATCCACAAATCACACAAAAACACAGTAAATAAACCAACTGGGTGAAAGAAATTGTGAATCATTGTGCTCAAAAACCGCCCAAAAAAAACTTCTGATTGTAATTTGAGTACTGTTATATTCGGACACTGTATGTAGTATGCAAGTATCACAAAAATGATTCATCACCTAAAATTCATCCTTGGAAACTTGCAAACAGCACTGCGCCTTGGATCTGCATCTCCAAGGGCCCTCCTCTTTCGGGATTTCGATTCCGAAGAAAGAGAAAGCAGATGAATTCTTGAACGTGGCCAATTTCCTGATGAATTTGAATTGAAGAGGTGGGTGATGTCTTGAAGCGGCTTTCTGGGTGTAATTTTCCTGCATTTGTTGCTCTTTTTACGAACAAAACCAGTTGGGTTCGTGATTTTTTGCATTGAAGTGATGAAAGGAGGGATGTTCTCCTTGTTCATCTCTTGATTTGAGCCTTCCATTTCTTCCCAGATTCAGCGGCTTTGTAGAGAGAAAGGGAATTGGAGATGAAGATGGGGCTGAATATGGTGGGTTTTGGGATAGGAAACGGAGGGAGGAAGAATAACACCATGAATGTCAACATTTTTTCAGGCTGTTCAAAAATGAATTGAATCTTTGGGCAATCGCAAAATTTCGATTACTATCAGAAGAAGATGGCGGGAGATTTTGAATTTCAGATTTTTATTTGAACAAAAAGTTGATGAAATCGAAGAGAACGAATTCAGCTTCGCCGGAGGGGTATAAAGATTCTCTCTCTATTTGACATTTTTGTGTTGTGCCGCGCAATTGTGAATTTTAGGCGCCAAGTTCAGAATAAAAAAGTTGAAATCTATAAATAAATCCTGAAATTTTTGGATGAATTTATGGATGAGGATCTCAAAGTTCAAGAAAAAGCTCTCAATAATATAAAGTCTTTGAAATTTGTAGGATGATTTTGGAGTTGTAAATGATATCATAAATTTTTGTAATGTTTAGCAAATGAAATTTTTTAAAGGTGTAGTATTTAGGGCCTGTTCTTTTCGTGGGTAAATAGGGTGGGTAAAATGGTAAAGTAGGTTGAAGTTGGTTGAAGTTGGTATTTTTTTTTTAGGTGGGTTGAAATAGGTTGAAGTGGGTTTAAGTTGGTATATTTTTTATGTGGTGGGTTGAAGTGGGTTAAAATAATAAGAATGTAACTAATGTGTGATAATTTATGAAGTTATCGAAATTTTGTTAAATTTTTGTTTATTCTTTTTTATTTTTTATTTTTTTATTTTTTCTTTTTATTTTTTATTTTTTATTTTTCATTCTTCATTTTTCATTTTTTTATTTTTTATTTTTCATTCTTCATTTTTCATTTTTTTATTTTTTATTTTCATTTTTCTATTTTTTTATCTTTTATTTTTATTTTTTATTTTTATTTTCTATTTTTATTTCTATTTTTCATTTTTTCATTTTTCATTTTTTATTTTTCATTTTTCATTTTTTATTTTTCATTTTTTTATTTTTTATTTTTTATTTTTTATTTTTTATTTCTTATTTCTTATTTTTTATTTTTTATTTTTTATTTTTTAATTTCTTGGTTCTTATTTTTTATTTTTTCTTTTTTCTTTTTTAATTTATTATTTTGTAATTTATTATTTTTTTAATTTTTTTTTAATTTTTAATTTTTTATTCAAAAAAAAAAATAAAAATTAAAATTAAAAAATAAAAAATAAAAAGTAAAAAATAAAACAAACAACGTAAAAAATACAAAATACAAAATAATAAATAATAAATAATAAATAAAAAGAGAAAAAAGAAAAAAGAAAAATAAAAAATAAAAAAATAAAAAGTAAAAAGTAAAAATTAAAAATTAAAAATTAAAAATTAAAAATTAAAAATTAAAAATAAAAATTAAAAATTAAAAATTAAAAATTAAAAATTAAAAATTAAAAATTAAAAATAAAATTAAAAATTAAAAATTAAAAATTAATAAGAATGAACAAAAATTTCACAAAATTTCGACAACTTCATAAATTATCACACATTAGTTTCATTCTCATTATTTTAACCCACTTCAATCCACCACACACAAAATATACCAACTTCAACGCACTTCAACCTACATCAACCCACTTCAATCTAGTTCAATCTATTTCAACCCACCTCAAAAAAAAATACCAACTTCAACCTACCTCAACCTACTTCAGCCGACTTCACCCTTTTCCCCACCTAATGTACTCACGAAAACAACAGGCCCTAAATCTCATATGATACTTTACAAATTATTAAAATCATGAAGGGGTGGGTTAAAGTTGGTTGAAGTGGGTTGAAGTAGGTTGAGGTAGGTTGAAGTGGGTTAAATTTGGTATTATTTTTTTTTAAGTGGGTTGAAATAGGTTGAAGTAGGTTGAAGTGGGTTGAAGTTGGTAAATGTGGATTGACCCACGAAAAGAACAGACCCTTAATGTACTATTTTCTATTGCTTTTAGAAGGAAAAAAGATTTTTAATAGCAATCGTAGTGAAAAAGAATTTTATTTTGGAACTTTCATAAAAGAAAACAGTGACAAATATTTTGGGATAGATGACGTAATCTAAATTTGTAAAAAACTTTTGAAATTTTTAGTCAAGTTCTAAAGTTTTTAAGGTGGACTCTAAATTAGAATGTTTGACGGTTTAAAATCATCAACTATTGATGGTTACATTCCATTGTTCCCCATTCATTTGATTCACAATATGTTAACTTCAAGATTAACCGAAGATGAAATTTACTGTAGACCTATATTATTTTCATTATTGAAATAGCAAAGCTGTGTATGAAAATATTCAAAAAAATAATTTAAAAAAGTTGAAAAGCTCGATAAGACAATTGGATTTGATGACAACTTTTGATAAATCAACAAACGAATGGTAGAAATGAAAACTCAAATCTAAACTACCACCCACTCTGTGGTATAAACGGGTAAAGCATCTAAATTAACATGCTTTTTGGACACATGAGACTCTCAAACCAAACACCAAGTATTGAGCCCCAAACGCATAAATTAACATGAAGTTTGTATAGTTCCAATCCTAAACACTTAAAACATTCTGGATCAAATTCCTGTAGTTACAATATCCAACACCACAGTTTCTAATTTTGTAACTACCACTATATTATTTACCTCCTCTTAGCCATGGAGGTGGTGTTACCATCAAATAAATCTTCAATAGCGGCCTCAACGTCCTCTGGCTGGAACTTGATATACTTCTCAACTTGCCTTCCGGGTGTAAAGATCTGTCCAAATCTAGCCACGAAGGATCGATAGGCTGGAATAATAACAGCAGATATTGATACCCGGAGCTCCGACTGGAGTTGCTCGTCACTCACAACCCATGTGCTCTGGGTTCTATGGATTTCATCAAATAACTGGTTGAAGTTCTTGAATCGCTCCTTGAGATATGGCTTGTACACCTTTCCATGCAACTGGAGACCCTCATGGTTCAAGCATTGGAGCACCTTGGTCCAAGTTTCACGTTGGTAATTCTTATGGTGGTTCCTCACATCAGAGGATCTTCTTCTAATCCAGTTATCACCAACTACTTGGCTTATCTCTGCAGACCCCCTAACCTTCTGCAATATATATCTCCCATTATTCATTAGGAAAATGTACCTCAAGGATGGGTCTTTATAAAGCTTTGATTTGGCATCAAGGTATTGGTCTAACAGGTCCATGATTCTTAACAATTGTGATGCATATGGTGACTTTTTCTCATCGTCATCCTCTTGTCCTGCCGTACTACCCAGTTTACGATTGGGTTTCTTTTCTCTTCTTGCATGATGTAACATTAAGTTGTGCTTCTCGTCTTCTTGTTCTATCTTTAGATGTCGTTGAAACACCTCCTCCAAGGAGTCTTTATATTCGCAAGCATACTTTAAATAGTTCATCGTGTATCTGGTTAGTGGATGGACAGCTCCATTAGGAACCGGAGTCTTGTTACTATCGGCCTTGATCGAGTTCTCCAACTGGCAAAATATGGACACCGCCGCCTCCCCAAGCATCATTTGAGCAAATGACAACTTTGCCCTCAAATCTTCCACACATTGCTTGGGATGCCCTATCTTATTATCTTCAACTAAGGGGATTGAATCCCTAATGGTCTCATACACGTCCAAGAACTTAAACAACTTCTCAGTAGATCGCTTGGCCATTGCAACAGCCTCCGCAAAATTCAAAAGGATGGAGAAAACACCACAAGCAAGATCTCCAAGAAGTGACTGGCAAATTGCGGGATTATTCGGTAGAATCAATTCATAGAATTGTTGTTCACAAGGGATTAGATCTGAGAAACAATGCTTAAAAACCTTAATCCATGTCACAATTTCCCCCTCTAATGCTTCCCAATTCATCTTTTGAGTATCATCAATGCTCATCTTATCAAACCCTAATTTCTTTAACTCTTCTTCAAATGCATGTCTTCGAGCAATTGCGAAAATATTGCAGCATTCTACTTCGTGCCCACCTGAAATCATTGCATTAGAGATCAACCCAATGTTGCAGAGAGATTGAGGAGTAAATGAAGGGAAATGAATTGATTCATTCCCATCATCTCCAATCTCAGCATTGGAATCGCCTCCTCCTCCTCCTCCAGTTCCCATCTCTGGGTGAGCTGCAAATGATTGGAATCTCTCTTTTAGGGTTTTCAAAGAAGTATCCCAATGCTTGGAATTCGAACTATTTGAATTTTGATCCATGGGTTCATCAAGCAGCAGCCGGAGCTCTTCCTCTAAAAACACCATCGATTGATGAAGAACTACACTTGTCTCATTCAGTAGTTGCATTGTTGCGTGATTGGATCTTGACGATCCATTTAGCGATCTATGGAGGGCGGAAACCCGATTGATTGACTCGATTAGATCCGAGTCTTTCTTTGGATTTTGCCCAAATGTGAGGGAATTCTCCCCTGATTCATACACATCGATCATAATCTCAAGCTTCTTCAGATACTCAATCACTTTTGCAGATACCTCAGCCTCAATTTCCTTGACATTGTTACTGTCTGAGGAGAGAGAATCAATGATCTTGTCGACATCATGAGAGAGTTGATCAAGATTGACTTGTTGATCGGATTCAACCTCATCAGATTCATCTTCTTCATTGATGCTTCCAAGAGAAGAATTGTAACGATGATTATTAGTAGTTTTTTCGGATGTTCGAGAAATAAAACTATATGATTTTCCAATTTCTTTCTCCTTCTCCACTTCATCCATTCCTTCGTCATGGCTCAAGAAATCAAGAGTGAGAGATTTTGCTCTTGCATGGCGACTCGACATGTTTAATTAATTAAATGGGCTAAACGTAAGAAATGCGTTAATTTTGTTTATTGTTTACGGTGTTTTGTTTGAATAATTTTGTTTTGTTTGAGGGGGGATTTTCAGTTTTGTTTTGTGTAATTTGAGGTTAGAAAGGGAGATTGCAATGAAACGGTCATACGCAGTTTATTTTTAGGAAGCAAAAAATAAAGGCACTTGAGAGTTGACCGTTATAGTTAAAAAAGGTGGAGATAGAGAAAATTTTGAGACAATTTGTGCTTACTATTACTTGCTTGTTTTCCTCTTTTTGTGGAGTTTATTTCTTCGTTTTTATCCTTTGTTCCACTAATTTTTTACGGAAGGGTGTTCATATTATATCCCTATGCTTAGCAAATGATGACATGATACCTAGTGCCATTTGTTGATGCTAATTATAGATTGAAAGCGTAGACACTATCTTTTTAACTTGTTTTTTTTTTTTTTAATCGACACTTTTTTGGTTTGTCTTGAAATGATATGAAAAAAATACATGTAAATTCAGTTGGATTTAGGCCCTATTCTATTTCGCATTTTTGAAGATTTAGCTAAGAACTTAGTTCTCCTTACAGCTCCTTACATCCTTAATATAATCCTGACATCTTCTTATATCTCTTTATATCTTCTTGCATCTTCTTACATCTCATATAGATTTTCTATAACAATCATTTATTTTAATTACAGAAGTATGTATACCTTTTTAACTATGCTACCAATATACAAAATTTGTAAATATCTTATGAATGCAATATTTACATAAATATAAAAACATAATATAATGACGTAAATTATAGTTGAGTTTCGACATGAATAATATATGCTATTATAGATGGAATAAGTGACCATACTTTTAAGATTATAAGACAAAACTTTTATTCATGTTTAAATCTGAAGCATCCATGAGAGTCATCTAATGCTCATATGCAATCCTACAAATATAAATTAAACATATATTTAACGCTTTTGAATTAATGTGCACATGTATATCATTTATATAAATGATTCATAAATAAAAAAAGTTTTACCTTAAAATAGAGCCAATAATAGCCACGGTTATCCTCAATTTCTTCAGGAACCGCATTTAATTTTTGGTAACGAACTGAGTTAATGGATTATTTTCAGTAACTAACTTAGTTAATGGTTTAAGCGGTGCTCAAGTGTACGAAATTATCTTCATAAAATTTATGGGGTTTAATATATTTTATTGTTATATACCTAGCTTAGTTAAAAATTTATTTTCAATAAGTTTATTATTTTAATACTATTGTTTCTCATCCAAAATGTTCTTTGTAAAACAAATATATTTCATTTCAATTATATTAAGAAATATTTTGTTTATTGATGGTATCAAGCTTTAGTCGTAAATATGACTAATATACATAATTATCACAAATTATACTATACAACTCTTCAATAATTCAACAACTCCTTTCATCTATCCTTATAGCTTCTTACAGTTTCTTACGTCTTTTTACATCTCCTTACATCTTCTTACTGTTCCTTACAATTCGTTATATTTTCTTACAGTTTATAACTGTACCTTATTGCGAAATAGAACAGACCCTTATTCTCAACGTTGATTAGTAATTTTGCTTGTAAAACAGAAACAAACAAATATTTTTTTTTTAAAGAAAAAAGGGGATCAATTTGATTGTCCCGCCAAGTTTATTCTAGTTTAAGTAACACAACTTGTCATACATAGATTAACATGTTGGAAATAAACAGATCGACCTTGTTCTTCGCTCAATGCATCTAATTAAAAAAACAGAAAAGAGTTCATTGACCACCATTATTTAAAACATTGTTTTAAAAAATTCCCTATGTGTATATTTTCTTTTGTAATAGTCCTTTAATCTGACAATAACTGTCACGAATGATATATAATAAACATGTTAAGAATGACCATTTATGTCTAACATATATAATTGACCATTGATGTCTAACATAATTGAATGGTAAAATGTTTTACAGGAGTAATAGCAAACTAGTAAGGGTCTGTTTGTTTTCAACATTTTGCACATGCTACCTGCTCTAACCTGTTCAAAGTTGCTCAAATCTGCTGAAATCTGTTACCTGTTAGTCAAACCTACTTCAACCTGCTCAAACCTGCTCCAACCTCCTCCGACGTCATCGAGAGAATATTTGGAATATTAAAGAACACTTGGAAGATTTTAAAGGACAAAATGCCTCAAGTGACTGGAGAACGACAAATTGGTATAATTATATCATGTTATGCGTTACACAACTTCATCTGAATGCATGAAAAAAGGATACCAATTTTACCGAGGCCAGCAAACATTACAACCATCCCCAACATTGTGGTGTATGATGCGCAAAATAAGCAAGTAATGAATGAATGTACATATGCAATAGCTAATATGATTTCAACATCCAGAAACAATAATTATAATATATGCTAATTTTACTTATGAAGAATTAAAAGCATATGGTTATTATAGACTAACTTTTCGTAAATCTATTATACAGTAATTGTTACAAAATATGATGTATTCAACATAAATTATCATCGATAATCATAACATTAGAAGAATCATGACAAAAACGCTCCAACTTGCTTCTAATCTGCTCCAACCTGTTTCTACCTACTTCTACCCGCTCCTACCCGCTCCTACTTGCTAGCTGCTAGTCAAACATGCTCCAAACTGCTTCAACTTGCTCCTACCTGTTCCAACCTGCTAACAACTCATCTAAAACGCTGAAAACGAACATGCCCTAAATGGAAGTGGTGATATGTATTTGGGTACAATCTATTTGTAACAACGATACCAAATTATTATTGCTAAATAGGACAATTAACATGTCATGAAGACAATTTTTATGAAGTATTAAGCCACATACAAACCTTTAAACTTTATGTTTGCACGAAGTTTTTCGATATATTTGTGTTTTTAATAATCGAATTGATCAGGTAGTTATTTAAAATTGTAAATACTAGATTTAAAACTGTGCTATGCATAAACTCGTTTTAAGTTTTAACTTTTAAATCCACTTACACACATTTTCTATCCAAGTGTTATCATGAAATTTTATAAAACTTGGTGCAAATTATTTTTTTCTCACAATAGTAATGAAAAGAATAATGATTTAAACTCGTTTTATGTTTTAGTTTTTAAATCTACTTACACACATTTTCTATGCAAGTGTTCTCATGGAATCTTATAAAACGTAGTGCAAATTACTTTTTTCTTAAACTACTAGTGAAAAGAATAATGATTTGAATATTAGACTAATTATAAAACTATTCTATAACTACTATATAAATACTATAATATTAACTAAATTAGTAAGACTTATGAATGTTCCTTCATAATTTATTTTTAAAAAAACCCACATAAATGCAATATTTAATATAAGTGCAACTTTAAAATCCAAGAATATATATATACACATATGATGTAGTAATTTTGCAACTCAAATTAGTATGGAAACAGTGTTAACTCAATATAACTTAACCTACGTCAACTTAGTTCATAAGTTTGAGATGGTACTCAATATAACTTGTTGTTTATTTTTCTTTCCTCATTTATAAGATTCGAATATGAGACCTTTATTTGTTTTTGGCAGGTGCGGGGAGGGGAGGGAATAACATGTCATTTGAACCAGTTTGTATTAAAATTAATTAATAAGTTGATAATTTTCTTACCAGGATTATAGTGAGTTTCGAGTAGGCTAATAACACAGTTCAAACTTCAAACTATTGCATTACCCTAATTAGATTATCTAACTCTAACCAGCTTTGGCTAACTTGAGTAGTCTTCAACCCCGGCCTCAAACAAAGAAAAAATCTTTCTAAAATATTTTTTAAAAAATCTACCCAAAAAAAAAAAAAAACTGAGAGTACCAAATTGTAATGAGATTTGACATCGAGCCGAGATTTTGATTATCTGAGACAACCTATTTACCGTCAATTTAGGGGAAAAAATAAATAAAATTTGAAATCAAACAAAAGACTTGGATTTTAATTTGTTTGGGTATTCATATTTGCTCTCTCACCCCTGCTTGTCCCCTCTCTTAATCCCTCCTGGACCCTCCATACGTCTCACTGACTCTAAGTCCTTCCTTCCTGTGATTCTCCCTCATGATGTTTGAAGCAGTTGTTTTAGTGAACTAATTATTATAGTTATTAAATCCAACACTACGGTACTTGTCATTAGAGTATTCAGTTATTGCTTGGCCTTTCATTGGTAAGATACTTTGTGTTGAACTTTATGAGAAAAATTGAATTTAGTAAAAAAAATTCTCATTTTCTACATAGGGGGTTTTGAGGATCAAGTGTGACTTAATAACCTGAGGGTATCTGCAGGTCAGGGTGAGGGTTGGATAATGCCGATCCACATAAGGGTGGGGTGGAGTTAGGAATGAGAAAACCCCACTTGTTGACCCTCGTAACCCGAACCCTCGATTTGATCAAGTCTATTTGACAATCATAGCAATAGGTTAATAACCCAAAATTGACCAGACGGAATATATTTTGTTGAATTGTCTATATTTTCATACCAAATTGCCAATACAGATGGAAGATAATTTAAAATAAAAAATAACTTATTTGACTAAATTCTTAGCCATATTGTTGTTCTTATTGAAAATAATACATTGTTAAATAGTCCTTAAATCTATATTATAATTTAAATGTAGCCATTACTTATGCGGTGCTATAAAAAGAATTTTAGATCCACGTGGTGCATTTACACTATTTCCCTCTTTCTAGCTTATGTTTAAATTTCAAATGTTACAAAAGGAAGACCTCAAGATATTATATGCAATGATAAATAGAAAATAAAATCTCTACACCTTATAGTAATTATATTAAATACTATTTCCTTATAAAAATAGATACTCAATCATCAATATATGATAGACATATGACAATTTTCATTATTATACATTGCCTAAATTAAAGATGCAACAAAAAATATGTAGGTTTATAAACCTTATAAATCCCTCTCCCCCAGAAAAGAGCTTCAACTCCATTAAAACCAAATCGTGAAAGTGAGACTGTGTATGTTTATTGAGCTTCCATTGATATTTCAAGCTAGGGTTCACTTTTATCTCATTAGTAGTTATATGCACATTGTTATTTCAATTATAAATTTGTTTGAGTGTCCTGTTCATTATAAATGCCACATATGCTTCAATTAATAAATTCGTCCTTTACTTTCCAAACAAAAATGGGCCAAAAAATGAGATAAGAGGGAGCGTACACTAACAAAACAGGAACAAGATGCCAATTACTACTCAGGGAAGGTGTGCAATTTGCCCAAACATTATTTCTTCAGAAAAAAGATTCAAACTAACTATTTTATGAATCGAAAAATAAATTATACGTGCAAGCTTCACCGATTTTCACTACTGTACTTGCCACTATACTCTCACCATAAAATGAACTAATATTGGGGTTGGGGGGTGCTACCCCTAGTTAGACCTGACAAAAATTGATCCGACTTGAAAACCCGACCCAAATCCGTCCGAAAATTTTGACTTTTGAACACGACTTTATCGAACCGAACCTCAAATAAACCGAACCTGAAAACCCGCAAATTAACAGCTTAAATCCGACCCTACCCGAATCCGCCCGCTTGATCCGAACATTATATCCTTAGTTTTTTTCTCTAATTTATCGCTCTTAACAATAATAATTGGTCATTTTTATCGAATAGTTTAAAAAGACTTTATATAACTACTGCATCTATTTACAAATTAAACAATAATAATCTTATTTGTTCTTTGCCATTCTCTAAAAATAATATCGTACACCCCTTTTAAATGAAAAAAGTTAAAAATGGGTATAAAATTGCATGAAATAACTATCTAATCTTTAAAAAAAAAAAGTTAATTTAAAAGAAGACAAGCATTAAGATGAGCAAATCACACTATTATATACTTAGTCAAACAAATATGACTAATTATTTTTTAAATTAATTAATTTGTAATAAGTTAAATGTTTTATGTTATAACTGTAAAATATTATCTTGTACTTCTTTTATTCAATTTTATTTGGTTTTCATTCTAACTACTTTTGAACTATGATAGCGGTAGAAAAATGGATAGCTGTATTTGTATTGGGGCCGGCTCATTAATAAAGTTTTACCTGATTGGACACTAGTAGGTTATTTAATAAAAATATTAAACCACTAAATAGGTTATTAGCGGTCAAACTATTACACCTCATTAAAATGCTTTAGATTGGCTGTCCCATAAATGGTCGATCCATTATTGATCTCTTTTCAATGTGCGGGTCGATCTATCAAAAACCAAGCGGGGTTTGATCCTTTACCCGATCATACAAAATGTTCATATATTATAATAAAAAAGTTTGAATATTTTTATTTTTTTTAAGAAATTACAATTATTATGCCTTTTCATTAAATATTGACAATTTTGAGTAATAAATATGTAGAATTTTTGACTTTGAAAAAAGAAAAATAACTAACGGAAAAGGTGCTCTAAACCCGTTGGATTGATCCGAAACCCGTAAACCGAAATACACCTGCTCGTATTTTACTTGAATCCGAAATACACTCGATACGTATTTTACCTAAACCCGAAATACACCCGACCTGTATTTAACCCGTCCGCTTGAACTGACAGGTCTCCCCCCGGTTATGCCCTTGGTCTTATAGGCATGAAGAGAAATTTGTGTATACATCTAATAAATCTTGAGCCCGATTTTGCCTTCTTTCTTGCCTGCTTAGGGGCTGTTTGGTGAGATAAAATGGAATGAAATTTGAATCCTTAGGAATCAAGTTCTACTCTTTGTGTTTAGTGAGGACTTTAACGGGGATGGAACTTGATACCTGGGGGCATTAAGCTCCCCAATTTTAAAGAACTTGAACCCTCTCATTTCCAAGGGGGTTCATGGCTCCAACCTACTGGAATCAACAATATTATTATTATTATTATTATTATTATTATTATTATTATTATTATTATTATTATTACTATTACTGCTGCCGCTGCTCTGCTACTACTACTACTATTACTATTATTTATTAATTACGATTAATAATTATAATTATTATTAATAATTATAATTATTAATATTCAGTGCTATTAATTAATATTTTTATCATTAATTAATAATAATAATAATTATTATTATTATTAACATTAATGATAATAATTATTGCAATAATTATTTATTATTATTGATATTAATAACACAACAACAACACCGCCACCTCCCAGTGTGGGTCCCACTTTTGCGGGGTCTGGGGAGATTCAACTGTAGGCAACCTTACCTCTATCGGCATTCTTACCCATAGAGAGGCTGATTCTAAGAGACCCACACAAAAAACTGAATTTTGTGAAAATATTTTATAGAAGAAAGATTTTATGAAAATATTTAATCGAAAAATTAAGGACCCACAGTAAGGAATGACTAAGATATATTAAAAAAACAGGTTGCTGAAGTTATGTAACATAAGAACAATATATCAGAGGAAGGTAATATACCTTAACAACCAGATGTAAGCAAACAATGTCTCTACTCAGATGAAAGTACTACTTGTATATAAACATGACATACGAAAAAATTACTATTAGCACTATGCCACTGCAACCAAAAGACAACTACGGGGTCGACTCTCTGTGATCTAAGATCTTAATCTTATCCCGCTAAAATTTCCTATCCTGAATCAGGTCTTCCGTCAAATCTACAACTTTCAAGTCCTCTCTAATCACCTCATCCAAACTTTTCTTTGGTCGTCCCCTCCCTCTTTTGCCTTCGGGGATGTTGATCATCTCACATCTCCTCACTAAAGCGTTCACACTTCTCCTTTTCACATGGTCAAACCATCGAAGTCTTGTTTCTCTCATCTTATCTTCGATGGGAGCCACTTTAACTAAGTTCATGATTACTCCATTCCTAATTTTGTCTATTCTCGTATAACCACACATCCACCTAATCATTCTCATCTCAGCTACCATCAACCTTTGAATCTGCGTCTCTTTTAGAGGTCAACATTCCGATCCATAAAGTACAGCCAATTTAACTACTATACGATAGACTTTGCCTTTCAATCCTATGGGCACCCTCTTATTACACAGCACACATGAGGTATACTTTCATTTTTGCCAGCCCACTTTTATTCGCTGGTTAATATCTTCGTCAATAACCCCATTCTGTTGAATGATCGAGCTTAGATACTTAAACTTACCGACCTTATGTATCGACCTTCCATCCAAGGTGACTTATCCCCCCACATCTACCCTTCTACTGAAATAGCAATGAAGATATTCCGTTTTCGATCTACTTATTTGAAAACCTCTAGATTCCAGTGTATGTCTCCATCGCTCCAACTTGTCATTAACTCCCTGCTGGTCTCATCAATAAGAACAATGTCATCTGCAAATAGCATACACCAGGATAACTTATCTTGAAATTCTCTTGTAAGTTCATTCATGAGTAGCGTGAAAAGAAAAGGGCTTAAGGCGAACGCTGATGCAAGCCTATACCAACGAAGAAGTCATTGGTGACCCCTCCTGGCGTCCTAGCACTCGTCCTACCTCCCTCGTACATATCCTTAATAACTTGAATGTACAAATATGACACTCCTTTCTTTTCCAAGCATCTCCATAACACTTCATGCGGAACTCTATCATATGCTTTTTTCAGGTCAATGAACACCATATGAAGATCCACTTTTCTATCTCTGTCCATGAGCCTTCTAAGAAGGTAAATCACCTCTATGGTCGACTTGCCTGGCATAAAACCAAATTGGTTCTCCGAAATCAAAACATCCTTCCGCAACCTTCTCTCAATCACCCTCTCCCATAACTTTATAGTGTGACTGAGTAACTTTATACCCTTAAAATTATTACAGTATTGGATATCACATTTGTTCTTGTACAGAAGGATAATTGTACTAGGCCTCCATTCTTTGGGCATCTTAGCGGTCCTAAAAATAACATTGAAAAACTCCGTTAGCCACTCTAATCCTTCTTCCCCTAAACACTTCCACACTTCTACCAGTATCTGATTTGGACCGTCTGCCTTCCCATTGGTCATCTTCTTTAAGGCCTCTTTAATCTCGTCATGATATGACCACACACTCGCGAATCAAGTTGCCTCTCACTACACTCTCTTTCCCTACTTTGGGAATCTTCTATCGCTTCACCATTGAGGAGTTTGGAAAAGTACCTTTGCCATCTCTCCTTGATTTCTGCATCCTCAAACAACACCTTACCATTTTCATCCTTGATACACCTCACAATACCTAAATCCCATTTTCTTCTTTCTCTAGCCCTCGTCAGTTTAAAGACTGCCTTCTCCCCTTCCTTGGTCTCCAGTTTATGATACAACCTATCATAAGCCATGCTCTTAGCTACCGCAACAGCTTTCTTGGTTACCTTTTTTGCTACCTTATATCTAACTATACTAATCTCTTTCTCTTCATTCGCTCCACTGTTCATGAAATTAGTGTATGCCTCTTTTTTCTCCTTGACTTTCTCCTTTACCTCCTCGTTCCACCACCAGGCACCCTTCATTTTGTTACCACCTCTTCTAAAAGTACCTAGGATTTCTTTAGCCGACCTTCGAATACATTCTGCCATTACTTCACACATTGTATCTGCATCCTCTACCCACCTCCAGACTCCTTATTCAATAATCCTCTCTGATAATAATATAGCGTTCTCCTTCGTAAGGGTCCACCACTTAATTCTAGGGTTCTCAACTCTCCTCTTCTTCCACTTTGAACATTTGAACTCCACATTCCCTATGCTGAGTTTTTAGATACTCACTAGGAATCACCTTATAATCCTTACAAAACCTCTGACTATCCGCCCTCATCAGGAAGTAATCAATTTGGGTCTCAAATAAGCCACTCTTAAAGGTCACCAAGTGGTCCTCCTTCTTTTTGAAATAGGAGTTTGCCACCAACAATTCATAAGCCAATGCAAAGTCTAGAACAGAAACTCCTCCATTGTTTCTCTCTCAAAAACTGAAACCCCCGTGGGCCGTATCATACCCGTCTGAGTGGACACCAATATGGCCATTAAAGTCTCCTCATATGAAAAGTTTCTCGCTCCGAGGTACATCCTGGATGACCATATCCAAATCCTCCCAAAATAGTTTCTTAATATCGTCTGATAGACCTATTTGAGAAGTATAAGCACTAACCATATTTATAATTTCTGATCACACCAAAACCTTAATGGCCATAATTCGGTCACTCTTATGCCTTATTTCTACAACAAAGTCGACCAACTCCTTGTAAACCAAAATACCAACTCCATTCCTAGCCTTGATTGACCCCGAATATCATAATTTGTACCCATCAACTTCTCTAATTTTAGTCTCCACCCACTTAGTCTCTTGAACACATACTATGTTAATCCTATGCCTATGCAAGGACTTAACTAATTCTATAGACTTACCCGTAATAGACCCAATATTCCAAGATGCTAGGTGCACCTTTCGAAACCCTACACTCCTCCTAACCTCATTTCGCCCCGGAGGACTGGCTGAAACTACTACATTGCTCGCCGCTAGCTTAAGCTGCTAACACGCACCCCCCGCAACGTACTAAAAGAGCCTACTAAAAGCACAATAAGTATACACTTAAGGTTAATGAAGGAGTAAGCGAATAAAAGCACCCCAAAATAATCCCTGGGTGGGCCCAAATATTAGGAAAAGAACAAGATACTGAAACTAAAAGGTAAAGAGACGCTGGCTAGAAAGAACCACAGAATTAGTAAACAAGCCTAGAAATCTACTTGGTAAGAAAGCACATTAGTCAATCGTAAAACTACTAACTAAAAATGATGAAAATAATACAATAATACTAATACACGCAACACAAAAACAGTAATACACACAATAGTGATTTAAACTAATACCACAAACAACAGTTTCAGTAATAGCAAAATAGTGCACTCAAATACAGTTGCTATGATACTTACAAAAACCGATCGGAGACTATGCAAAACAGTAGAAAAAAATACTACTAGAGGCGAATAGTAATAATTGAAAAAATAATTGAAAAACTAATAGAAAAAAATAGCAGTAACGAATTTAAATTAGAAAATAATAATACAAATTCAAATAAAGTTGCCAAGAGACTTACCAAAAAAATAATAAATAACTACGATCAAAATGAGTAAACTTAAATAGAATTGAACCAAGTAATGGTTTCAAATTTACTTATCCAATACTAATTAAAAATAATAAAACTAATAGCAACACTAATAATAAAAATAATACTAATAATAATAATGGCAGAGAATTCCAACAAAAATACTAACAATAGTAGAAAAATACTAATAATAACAACAAAAATAATTCTAATAATAAAAATAAAGTTGCCAAAAGACTTACCAAAAATAGTAAATAACAATGGCAATAATAATAGCAGCAAGGGCAATAAATTATAATGAGGCAGGAGCTAATGTAGTGAGAGAGAATTCTTCCAGAAAACTCTTCCAGAAATAGTAAATAAAGGATCTAATGTAGCAAGGGCAACAATCCGGAACCAAATACCAAAATTCTTCCAGAAAAATTGGAATAAAGTAGGAACTATTAAGAAATAGAACAAATTAGAGTAAAATTACAACACAAGCAAGCCACCAATTACAAAGCCCTCCAACTGCAACCTCAGTTATCAATTTGATTTTACTATTCACTGCTATTGATACTTGAACATAGCAAATTGTAAACAGAAACAAGAATTCGGGAAATATATTTCGAACAAAACTAAAATTAACGACAACCTAGTTGAAAAAAATATATGAAAAGCAATTAAGATGAATTGGGAGAGAGATGGAACCTGAGATTAGAAAGATAAAGGGCTAGTTCAAATTCAGCCACGACAACCCAGTACCGAAAACGGGAATGAACCGACCAATCCAAGCCCCGAAAAAATGCAGCTTGAGGTTCAATATTTTGCGTCAACAATGGCGTCGAGCAAAAGAGGTCCTGTGGAGGGGACTTGTTTGGGAGGTTGTCAACACCTCCCTCCGATAGCAGCCTCAGGGGGAACTAACCCGAGAAGCCAACTAGAATCGGATCGTAGGTGGAGAATGATACAGGCTCAGGGCTCGATGCGCACCCGAAATAGAGGTAGACTCACGACGCTCGGTGGTAGGCTCGGGTACTCAGAGGCTCGATGGACCCCGAAACAGAGAGAATTCAGAGAAGGACCAAGGAGAGACTAGACTATGGTACTCACCATCAATGACCACCACTGCCGGCTACTCTTCCAGAAATAGTAAATAAAGGATCTAATGTAGCAAGGGCAACAATCCGGAACCAAATACCAAAATTCTTCCAGAAAAATTGGAATAAAGTAGGAACTATTAAGAAATAGAACAAATTAGAGTAAAATTACAACACAAGCAAGCCACCAATTACAAAGCCCTCCAACTGCAACCTCAGTTATCAATTTGATTTTACTATTCACTGCTATTGATACTTGAACATAGCAAATTGTAAACAGAAACAAGAATTCGGGAAATATATTTCGAACAAAACTAAAATTAACGACAACCTAGTTGAAAAAAATATATGAAAAGCAATTAAGATGAATTGGGAGAGAGAAGGAACCTGAGATTAGAAAGATAAAGGGCTAGTTCAAATTCAGCCACGACAACCCAATACCGAAAACGGGAATGAACCGACCAATCCAAGCCCCGAAAAAATGCAGCTTGAGGTTCAATATTTTGCGTCAACAATGGCGTCGAGCAAAAGAGGTCCTGTGGAGGGGACTTGTTTGGGAGGTTGTCAACACCTCCCTCCGATAGCAGCCTCAGGGGGAACTAACCCGAGAAGCCAACTAGAATCGGATCGTAGGTGGAGAATGATACAGGCTCAGGGCTCGATGCGCACCCGAAATAGAGGTAGACTCACGACGCTCGGTGGTAGGCTCGGGTACTCAGAGGCTCGATGGACCCCGAAACAGAGAGAATTCAGAGAAGGACCAAGGAGAGACTAGACTATGGTACTCACCATCAATGACCACCACTGCCGGCTACCGGTTTTTGCTGCTGGATGATACCCGCAGTCACCCAGGTGACCGTTCTATGCTTTGCAGGTAGGCACGCTAAAGAGGAAGGCACGCTAGAGAGAGAGAATTCAACGGGCCAAAATCATTATTGATATTAATAATAATTAGTAATTATTATTACTAATATTAATAAACAATTATAGTTATAATTACAATTATAATTAAACATTATTATTTATGAACTAATCATTATCCTTAATAACTATAATTAATATTAATTTTTACTTTTATCATTAATTATAATAATTATTATTAATATTAATGATAATAATTATTAATAATATTAATAATAAGTATTATTGTAACTGTTATTTAATAATAATAACAATAATAATAATAATAATTAATTATTATTACTAAAATTAATTAACAATTATAATTATAATTATGATTATAATTAAATATTATTGTTTATTAATTAATCACTATTATTAATAAATATAACTAGTAATCTTAGTTATCATTACTTATGAATTTTATCATTAATTATAATTATTAATAATAATAATAATTATTAACATTAATGATAATAATTATTAATAATAAGCATTATTGTATTTATTATTTATTGTTACTAATAATAATAGTAATAATTACTATTAATTATCATTACTAAAATTAATTAATAGTTATAATTACTTTTATTAATTATTATTAGTAATAATAATTATTATTAAAATTACTATTAACTATTATTGGTAATGATAAATATTATTAGATTGTTATTAATTATTATTTTTATTATTAATTATTTTGATTATTAATATTTATAATTAATAATAATTATTAATATTAACAATAATATCAATATTATTAATTATTATTAATTATTAATATCAGTAATTATTATTATTATTATTTATATTATTAGGAATTATAATTGTAGCTATTGTTAATAATAATTATTATTAATATTTATAATTATTATGATTAATTATTATTAACCATTAATAATAATTTTTGTAATAATTGTTATAAATTATTAATTATTATTATTAATTATTAATATTACTTTATAATAATATTCATGATAGTTTTTTAATTGTTACTAATTATTATTATTAATTATCAATTATTAGTAATATTAATAGTCATTATTATTATTAATAGTAATAATAATGTTTATTGTTATTGTTTTTAAAATAAAACAGATTTGATTTTATTTTATAATCTACAGTCATATAATAAGGATTGAAACTTAATTATATTTCTTTTCTCATCAAACATATGAGTTTAGGATTCAAATTTTATTTTTTATTCATCAGGATCATTCCTTAAATCAATTCCATTTTATTTTTGCTTACTAAACAGGATCTTAAACTCTTGTTTGCAGGCTGCATACTAGACTTCACAATAGATTTTGCACATTTTTAATACAAAAGTCCTCTCACATAATATAATCTCAAAAAAATGTCCCAACAAAATAGTGCAATATAAAGAGAATTTGAAAGGCAATAATTACATATCCACTAATCCCGAGAGAAGGAGAGAGATTGAGTGCACTAGTGAGACTCTCCACTAACCATTTTTGTTCTCACCCATCACACCTAATTGTAACACTTGTGTTGTGGGCAGGGGGAGTGTCATACACTGTATCATAGTCATGCTCATACACTCACCATTCTTACTTTCCCTCGTGTGCAGCGTTCACACCGGCAGTGAAAAAGTGTTCATACCCTTAAATTTATACTACTAGTATTTTGTTTTTTTTGGTCTTATTGGCTGTTGCACTCGTTTTCGATTTAGGGTTCTTAAAAAATTTGGGGTTAGAGCAGGAAATCATGGGTACCAGTGAAGAAGGCAATCCACCCCTGGAAACCCAGAATGAAATTAATCTGGGAACTTCATCCAATGGGACCCACCATGATGTTGAAGAAGATGGCGATTGCCAAGATCAAAATCAAAATCCACTGGATATGGAAGAAACCGCCGTTGTTGAACAGTTTGATAACTTAGAATTGCAATCCAATGGTGACGCTGCAAACATGGTCAAAGAAGAAGAAGAAGAGGAAGAAGTTGTCGAAGAAGAGGAAAAGAAGGAGAAGATCGATGGTTACCCTTTGCGACCTAATGCCGCAGATTGTGCCTTTTATATCAAAATTGGGACTTGCCAATTTGGCTTGAATTGCAGGTTCAATCACCCTGCAAAAAGGGTATTTAAGGTACTTGCTGAATTTGGGATTGATATTGATTTTGATTTTGACTCTGATGCTACTGGCCGATGGTTTTGCTTTGTAAACTGAAATTGAGGATTTTGTTTACTGGGTTTCTTCGTCGTGTTTATATTAGCCTGTTGGGGAGAAGGGTAGAGGCACTGAGGAGTTCAATGGAGTGGTTCATGATACTGGGAAGATTGAATGCAAGGTTCTTACTTTTTCATTACTTCTATTTGATGGCTGCATAGCATTTTATTTGTATATCTTCATTTTTTAAAAAAAAGAATAAATGAGAAGAGTACATCGACCTTGACTTTGACCAGGCCTTCTACCTTCTTAATTTCGGAATTGCTGTTTTACAATTAGTTTAAAAGTGTCTGGCTTTAAACTTTGAATAGCATAATTGCTCATGGCTTGTTGTCCTCACCGCATTGGTGGATCAATTTCTGAATTGTGATAATGGGTGTCATTAAGGATAATGAAACTGCATGTTATAATGGTAAAATTGGAGAACAGAATGGCAAAGGATCCATAATGAAACTGCATGTTATAATGGTAAAATTGGAGAACAGAATGGCAAAGGATCCATAAGTATCAGTGGCTGTACCCTCATTGTGAGAGGATACATGCTCATTGCTATTTCACTGTGGTAATAAGCATTCCTTAAATAATGGCATTCCAGTGCAAATATCATCCCATATTTTGTTTTGGTCCAACACTCCTAAAGATTTGGCAACGAACAAGTCCATTTAGATTAGCTTATTCCTTTCAGATGTTATATCTTGTTACTCTTTTGGGGGAACGATTGACTTTTTTAGCTTAAACTGCTTCTACTTGTATTAGTCACATTTGCCATTTTGCCTTGGTTGGGGTTGTGTTCTTTTAGTATTTCTCGGCACCAGGAGGATGCAAGTATGGAGATGCTTGTAGATATACTCACTCGGAGGAAATTGAGACGAAAGATCCAGAGCTCAATTTTCTCGGTCTACCAATACGGCCGGTAAAATTATTTCTTTACTTCTCTATAAATCCTTTTGTTTGGACCTTTTTTTGGGGGGGGGGGGGTTAACGTATGCTGATGTGAGATCTGTAATGCCATAAGTATAATGAACACTAACTGAAAAGTAAATGCTTCCTTCTCTTGTATCCCAGACTGAGAAGGATTGCACCTTTTACATGCGCACTGGGACTTGTGCATATGGAGCTAATTGCAGGTTCAATCATCCTGATCCTACTGCGACAAACGAACTTCAGCCTGGGAACTCCCTGGCTAATGGCTACTCTTTGAGAAGTGACAACAATTTTCCTAAAACAAATGACCTAATGCACTCTTCTGTGTTATTACAAGGCACCTTGTCAAATGTTACGAATTTGAAGAATTCTTTTCCATATGCTTCCAAAATTGGCTTGTATCATCAAGGAATGTCTCAAAATGCTGGATTTAACCAAGATCAGGTACAATGGTTTTGATATTTTAGAGTGCTAGCCTAGTATGTTATTTATTTTGTCTAGTTGTTTTGGGAACATAGTGTGAAGTTACTCTTTATTTCCTGCCGAGATGTGAATTTTGAGGCAGTTACATTGGGTTTCTTACTATACCCATGTACTTTTTTTATTTTTTTGGGGGGACATAAATAAGAGCGCAACTTGTGTTCACTGACCTGAAAGAATAACGTCCAAACCATACGAAACCAAGCAATTGTTTCGAAGTCACACCTCAGGTGGGTTGTAAGGGGTTACATGTATGCAACTTGTAATGCAATTCTCGATTCTAGAGATGCTATGCCTACTGGACTCTAGACTTAGAAGTGCTAGTTGTCTGTTGCTTGTCGACAACAGAAGCAAAGAACCCTCTATGATTGAATTTGTTGAACTGCATTGTCATTTAAAAACTCAAAAGAAAAGAAAGGGGGGGGGGGCACCCTTTCAGTTGTGTGCAAAGCAGACAATTTGAAGCAAGAATGTGAGGACCGAATTCACACTTGCTGGACTTCTTTCTCATTTTTCACCAATTGTCTATGCGAAGGATGACAACAAACAAATTCCCTAGACTGCCATCTAGGTTAGAGTGGGGACTGGTAAGGTTTACACCATTTTACACCCATATGTAGTTATGTGGAGGATCATAACAAAACAAATTCCCTGGACTGCCATCTAGGTTAAGGTGGCGGATTGGTTAGGTCTACACAACTTTACACCCATGTGGCCATATGTAGGATAATAACAAAAGAAATCCCCTAGAGTCCCATATAGGGAAGGGTGGGGGAATGTTTAGATCTATGCAACCTTACCCCACCATTGCTAGGATTTATTTTGCTTATAATTGTATTAAATTCAATGGGGGAAGGGAGATATAGAAGAAGAAGTCATCATTGCTGATAATGCAATAATGAGGGTTGAGAAGTTCGATACTTGGGGGTGCATAATACAAGGCAAAGGAGAGATTGGTGAGAAAATTGTTCATCATGTAAGGGCCTGTTCTTTTCGTGGGTAAATTGGGGTAGGTAAAAGGATGAAATGGGTTGAGGGGGGTTGAGGTGGGTTGGAGTAGGTTGAAGTAGGTTGAAATAGGTCGAAGTGGGTGGATTTTTTTTTTTTTTAATGTGATAAATTGGACTTGGTTAACATAGTGAAAGTGGGTTGAAGTAGGTTGAAGTGGGTTGAAGTGAGTTGAAGTAGGGTGAAGTGGGTCGAGGTTGGTATTTTGAAATTTACCCACGAAAAGAACAGGCTCTAAGAGTAAAATAGCAGAAATGGAGGAATGTAGAATGCATTTGGGGTTTTGTATGATAAGAAGATTGTTATAGAACTAAAGGGCACATTTTACCATATGGTGCTTAGACCAACCTTGTTATAAGCCTTAGAATGTTGGGCAATTAGGAAGTCTTAGGTTCAGAATATGATGGTTGTAGAGATGAAGTTGATACGATGGATGAGTGACATACTCGATTGGACATGATAAGAAATGAACTAATCAAAGAAAAGGTGTGAGTGACACCAATAGAGGCTAAGATGCAGGATGTAACATACATAGTTTGGAGTTTGGACACATTAACAAGAGGAACATAGATGCCCTCATGAGGAGTGTGAGAGATTGACATTCTAGGAGGTAAGAGAGGCACAGGTGGACCAGAGAAGAATTGAAATGAGGTTGCTAAAATAGGATTGGTCTTGTTACAGCATGTAGAGGACATGGCTTTGGTAGAACTTTGTGGAGTCTAGGGCTAGGCTTGCAAACATTAGGTAAGCTCGGTATTTCCATCATTTGCTATCTAGGCCCTTGACCTACTCTGCCTTAGCATCTAGCGCACGCTATTGCTTACAATTAGACTTTACTCAGATGAGTTAGCATCACCCCCTTCAGGATTGGAATATCAACCTTAATGTTGTCTGAATCGTGTACTTCTGTAATAATTATTTAATTGTGTGTGTTTGTTGCTTTCCGTTACGTTTGTACTGTTTTTATTCTCCATATTCGCTCACAGAAGATTTTTGTACGAAAAAAGAACATTTCAGCAAAAATTCTATTTGTCTTCTACAATTAGTCTTTGCTTACAGATTTATCACCCTTGGGTGTTGTTTTATATATTCCAAAGGTGTTGTCTATCTAGTACTCCACCATTGACGCATCTTGCTTGAGTTCGCTATATTTTAAGTTGAAGAAATTGCCCAATAGTGGCTCTTTCACTTTCTTGGAAAGCAGATGGTATGGAGTGATCGTTCATTACCAAGTGTTGATTTTTTTGGAACTTTCACTATGACCGGTATAGAGTGTGACAAAATGGTATCTCTTTTTATTTATATTCTCCGAATACTACCCCATTTATGTTTGTTTCTGGGAGTATCCAAAGCACTACGTAGTGCTGTTATATCCTTTACTGTCCCTTCTGTTAAATAAAATTTTAAATTGGGGGAGTTACTTTTGATCAGTATTTTTTATTTTCTGCTCATTGTTTGGTCACTTCGATTTGAAAGTCGAACGTCAAATTTGCTGTTGTAGACAGTTATGTTGTAAGCTTGGTGTCAAGGCTTCTACAATTATCATTATTCAATGCCCAGCCTTCATTTCTCTACCTTATTCACACATTTATTTCTACCCTCACAATCTTATTAGTGCGTTGACACAATTAGCAGTGTCTGGACATGGCAACATTATTGCTCTATCTGTTTGAAATATTTGATGTCCAAAATCTGGACTTGTTGCCTTATACCTCCTACATTTTGATTTATCAAGGAAAGAAATCTGTTCTGTGGCACCTAATGATTATAAATGCACGGACACATATGTTTCTGTCCCAACTAGGAGATTGCATCTAACTGTGAATCCGAAAGCTTGTAATTAGTTTTCTTCTGCGGAATTTTTTATGTTGCAAATTTGTTCCATGACATATATTGTTTCCATTGCAGTGTCATGTTGCACTCTCATATGTTCAGTATCCTATAATAGGTTATTTTTTGTTTGCTCAGGGCACTGTTTCTTTGTCAGGAAACAAGTTTCCTCTTCCACATCAAATTGTTAACTCATCGAAGAATACAGATTCTGTAACTCATCATGAACGTCTGATGCAAATTGAAGAATTCCCAGAAAGACCTGGTCAGCCTGATTGTGACTACTTCATGAAAACTGGAGACTGCAAATACAGGTCTTCTTGCAGATATAACCATCCAATAAGTCGGTCAACTAGGCTCCGTCTCCCTCCTCTCTGTTCGGAGGGCCTCTATTCAAGATCTGTATGCCTATGATACCATTTCTTTCCCTTAGTGTTTACCTCATGTTTTGATTTTTGATGCTGCGACTTGCATTCATACTCCTTTTTTTGGGCTCTTGTTAGGCTAAAGTTTCACCTGTTGAAACTATGGAGCTTCATAATTCTAATCCCACCATTACAAGGAAAAATGGTATGCGTTCTGCTAATCATCAGACATTGCAGAATGGAGAGTTTCCTGAGCGACCTGGGCAGCCGGAGTGTGAGTTTTTCATGAAAACAGGGAATTGTAAATACAAATCTGCATGCCGGTACCATCATCCAAGGAACCGATTGCCTACCTCATCGCCATGCCCCTATAATGAAAAGGGCCTTCCTTTAAGACCTGTATGTTTTCGCATTTTAACAGTTTTGCACGTCTTCCTCGACTATTTCTGTTAAACTTGAGAAGCAATGAGGTGGCCTGATTTTGACTTGAATGGTTAAACTCGAACTTTCTGAATCCAAAATGATTAGGCTGAAGTTTACCTGACTAAATATTGATTGGCAAACTTATTGGAGAAATTGACAGCATCCTTGAGCCCAAGATGATGTGATCCTGATTCTTCTATAAACCTTTTCTCACTGTATTACAAATGAACTCGTATGTTTGGGTACAAATGTCATATAGATACATATCCAAATGTCGCATTTGGCTATTCTCAATAAATTTTGATGGTTTTTTACCCTAATTCAGAGCAGTTGAGTGTTGCACTATGTTTAAGTGTCAGTTCTTTGACATGATTAAAGTTAGTTAAAAGAAAGAGCATAAGTAACACAGCAAATAGCCTGTTTGCGATAACTATTTTCTAATGTCTATTCCTCTGCACTTGTGGAAAGACATGCCAGTTCCCAAATTCACTTAAGATTTGATTATTTGAAGTATAGATTATAGTTGATGGATTTGATATCCAAAATTGAATCCTAAGCGGCCATCTTTCTGCATTCATATTCTTCTGTTTTAAAACATACAACTATATTTGTAACTAGTGCTCAAACTGACGTCTAATTATCAGGGTGCGAAAATCTGCCGGAACTATGAGCAACAGGGTACCTGCCAATATGGCCACAGGTGTCTTTTTAATCATCCAGATAATCTCTCACCAACTGCAGAAGATCAACATCATTCGTCAACAAATGTTCCTGATGCTAATTTTGAGCCTCCAGCTAGCAACAATACAGTGTCCGATTGGGGCGATGGCTGGGTAATGTGACTACTTGTTCCCTCTGAAACCCTCAAGAAAATTTTGGGCTACGCCACTAGTTAGCATTTGCGGCTTTGCCCTGAGATGCTGGTGAAAAGTGAATTGAACCTCAGGTTTCCGCTTTTTTTGCTTATATATTTATGATCAATTCAGGAATTTGACAACATTTGTACTTGCACTGATGAACCTTGCTTGAATTCATTCCAAGGTCAATACAATTCCATGCAATTCATCAAACATGTCGTATGCTCTTAACAAAATGTGTAACTTTGGATTAGTTGTGATCGAGGAATTGCGACTTTTGTTTCATAACAGGTATGGGCACCAGTATAATAGAGTCATAACAAGGGGGAAGAAGGGATTATAAATTGAGGCCAATATGGCCTGATTCTTTATGGTACCTGAGACCTCAGTCTTAACTCTTAGTTACTGGGGTAAGACCTCATGGGCGAAAATCTCATCACCTCCAGTAATTCGGTTGTGTGAGTCTTGTGTTCATATGTTGATATTTGTAAATTGTTACAGAGAGGACGAATGCATATGAAACAAATTGAAAAATAAAAAAAATCCAGATTGCATATATACAAACACAGAATTTCAGAGAATTGTCAGTAATTCAGTCCAAAATTTCACTGCTTCCACAGCTCATTACGATACAACATGGTTGCAGCGGCTTCAATTTCCAAAGAAGCAACGCAGCCACTTTTTCTGCACTCAGATTGAGAAAAAAAAAAAGGTCAAAAATGATTACGCGTTTGTATTTAATTATAGAGCAAATTTGACTAAGATACTGTTCATATATAGAGAAGTAAACCTTTCTGTCACAGATTTTTATCATGCACAAGAATCAAATGTGAAATCTTGTTAAAAGGAAACACCTGTCAAACTACTTGAAGTCTTGAATTAACCTGTATTAATTGGTATATAATTATATATGTGGTGTATGTAACTCACCAGTAGGTTTTTTTGCGTGGAATTGTTGTTTTGATCAGATGGTTGGGGAGTTGGGGTGGTGCCGCTAGAGGCGGTGCCATTGGTTTTCTTCTGATCTCTTGCCTTGTTGAAGATAACCGTAAAGCCGTCGGCCGATGCCGGATTATTCACATCCCAATCTCCAAACTTGGGCAATGGTCTACTCTTGCTATTACTTGCCTGTATCAAAATTCAACATTTAAAAATATGACTTGGTCCAAACTTGTGTTTTGCAACATTACGGTTTAAGTCTTCAATTACGCACAGATGAAATGGACAGTTTATTTTTCTAGGTTGCCCAAGGTGCCAATTACCCACATTTCAGATGGACTTCTCGATCACAATGACAAAACTTCGCATTCTACAAATAGTCCACTTTGTGTCGCAACAAGTCACCTAGTCACTTAATTTTGCAACATACATTTCGTTCCATCCCAATCAGTTCCATATCCATAGCTAAATGTTGAAGTTTGAAATTCGGACAAAAACTTTCTAATTATATCAAATCTTATTTTACATCAAACAAATTCAGATGGCTATATTGGACAAAATATTATTGAGTAATGTATAATCGGGATTAAAGCAATAAGTGAATGAAAGACGGTCAAGGCCCCCATCCAATTTCTGTATAAAAGTCGTATTTTTAATTATACAGTGTTATGACTTATACAATAGATAAAATAGAGTTAACAAGGGTTAGCAATTCCAACCTAGGGTATGCAAAAATGCATGTATGTCCTACACATATGCAAACACATTATCCCGCCCCGCATTACAAGATCATTTGAACATAGGGATGTTTAGAGATCTTACCGAAGACATCAATGATATATAGCTGATAACCACAGGAGCCAAGTGTTTAATTTCCACAAGTCCTCACAAAATGAAAGAACAATTGAAGAATTTATAAGTTGGAGCTTTCAAGAATGAGAATTGTCCAAACGTGGAATGCACGTTTGCATATACACAATCAAACCAATTAAACAACCAACCTAGCCATAAAATTCAACCCATCAATATGTTATGTTGTCTTCACACTTTAATTTAATTTAATTATGTTTGCATTGTATCTCATAAAAATAATTAAGGTCCAACTCTTGAATGGGCACAACTTTCATTCAACAAGCTAGTTTCTGTAAACATACCCAAAAAATAGGGTTTTTTCAGGGTAAAGTAAGGCATAAAGATCGATATAGACTCCAACCCAAGTCTTTGGTAACAGCTTTTAAAGACTTCACTAATTAAACTAACTGACATCATAAAAATTAAATTAAAAAAAAAAGAAAGGGGAAGAAAAGTGTACTAGAGATACATAAAAGGGTAGCCTACCTAATGTAATATCAATGCCAGATACTAACCAAAACTAATTAGTTTTCTACCACTTGCCACCTTATGTTAAAAATAAAACATCTAAACTTTTTCCTAAGTACGTCAATTTGATAGAAATAATATCTTTTTAATTTTCTGGAATGTAGCTAAAGGCGTGAAGATTTTTATAGAATGAATTTAAAGTTAAATCTTTATGATAATTATGTTCTTTACAAAGATACTATTAATAAACCCCTATAAGTTCTTCTCTTTTTTTTTTTCCTTTTTTTTGAATTATTAAGATATACATATATACAATGTTTTATCAAGGAAATATGTAGATGTGTTGATGTAATTGTAAACTTATCTAATTTTAGACAAGATAGTAGGGGTTCAACCTTGGCCCAAGTATACATATGTTTTTTTCCCCCTAAAGCTCCACAATTGTTTATACATGTGCAATTGACCTTCCCTTTAATTAATAGGCTAATAACTAGGTTCTATTGCTTAACCAAATGCATTAGCTAGCTTCAGCCTGGTAAATTCCTCAAATAATTATAACAGTCACTTTTTCGGTCATTCATAGGTAGGGGTGAGCAACACGTTGGGTGTCTATTGGGTCAAGCGGGTCAACCCGTTTAAAATAGGACCAATAAAGAGGGTCAGGTTAATAATAGATTGGGTCAAATAGTGGGTCTGCCTATTAAGGCATATTAAGTATTAACGGGTCAGATTGGGTTGGCCCATTAACGACCCTTTTAGTAACCCATTATTTTTTCAACCTATTTGACGTACCAGTTTAAATTTTGTAATTAGTTAAACTTATTACAAACGCTTTTTACATAACAATAATTAGTATACACAGTTGTTTTTTTTTTTTTTCTGCAAGTTTGTTCCATTTAAAATGGGCCAAAAGTGGATCGTCTATGGACCGACCCTTGTTTATTTACACAAAAGGCTCGAAACAGCTCAAATGATTAACAGGTCCACCATAACCCGAACCAGCCCATTGTCCACCCCTATATTAAAGTTATCATCAAGGATCGTACAAAGCTCTCCAGCCTCAACTCGTTTACACCGTATACTCTATCAACATTTTTAAAAGGATTGATTCTCTACTGTTGGAGGACGGATTGCAATCTTACAATCAACACATACAATGGTCAAGAACTTTTTTACCAATCTTTTTACCTGAGTGGTAAAATTATTTTACCACCAATGATAAATTAAAATTATTTAACAAGTCACAATGGCAACGTTAGGTGAGTAGGTTGCAATCTTGCAACCATCCCTCTTTGTAGAGGATGTCTTCCTTTTCAAACATGAAAACTCATATTCAATACATCCAAAGTGAGGCGAAGAGAGAAGAATGCATACCCCTGCTTCAAAAGAGAACAATATCATATCATATACACAGTATAAAAGTGAAAGGTATGAATGGATAAATGGTAGATTGATTGTTGCATTTTTATTGACGATCTTCTTTTTTTGATTCTTCTTCTATAATCTCAAATGTGACAATAATAAGAATTTAATGTTCTTTTTTATTACTAAAATTTAAAAGTCAAATTCAATTTTGCAATTAAATTTAGTTTATAATAAACAATTAGAGAAGTACAAAATAACTTTCCGATAAAATTATATAAAATAATAAAGGTATTAACGTTATAATAAGGATTTAATGTACTCTTTTTCTTATGCAATTTAACAAGTCAAAAAAGATTTCCTAATGAAACTTAATTTATAAACAGTAATAATTATATATTAATATAATCCATTACTTATAGATTTTCAAAAGTCAAAAATGGATTTACTATATGATGAAATTAAACAATTAAAGTATTAATCTTTTACAAAATTATTTCGGCCAATATAAACATTAGTCAACAAATAATAAAATAAAAAATTAATGATTTAATGTACCCTTTAAAAATTATCTACAGATTCTTACCCTCACTTTGACGTTAATCGACTCAATTTGACTATGCAACTATGTATTATAAGACAACACAGTTATTATTTGAAAATATCACTGACTCTTGATATCTAAGAAATTCAAATAACTTTCGAAAATAAAATGCTTGCATTTCATTGTTTAATAATTATCCCAATAAGGAGTTAAACTTAGACAAATGGAAAAGATATTCATGAAAAAATTAAAATGAGTATAATGATATTACAATAATTTAATCAGTAAACTTTTTTACTATACATTATGGTCTCATAAATTATTTATTCAAATTTTTTAGTTAGTACACATACATGAATTACATTACTAAAACAAAAGTCATAAATTTATTTGCTTTTTAAAACAGCATATATATTATGGGTTCATTTTTTTTAGTATTTTTCTTAGAATTTATTCAAAATCTAATATTGAAAACATGAACCAAAAATATTAAAACTATGATGTGAAACATTAAGATTTAAAATTAATTAATTATTGTAATTTCATTTATATTTATTTTAAAATTTCATTTGTTTTTATAATTATTGTGTATTATAATACTACATTATAACTGTCATCAATAATAAATTATTTTTATTTTATTATTATAAAATAAACAATAATAAAAATTCGTATAAAACACAGGATTCACACTTGCCATTGATAAAATCAAATGATAGCGAAAAACAAGCAGTCTGTGCAGATTCAATTGAATGACTTTTGCACTGTAATGCAAACCCGGTTTTCTGAGCCAAAATAGTTCCACTGCCACATGATGCTGCTTTTTTGGGCCAACTAAATGCTCAGGGCCTTGGAAAGGCATACGAAAGAGATGTACATTGAAAAGCCAGGGTGTAGTACTTGGCCACCAACGAGCTAGAGTAACACGTGGCTTCATCAAGGGCAGGGGCCCTTGGGAAGGGCACTGTGAGCTTTCACTGTATACATTGTCACAACCAGCACAGACAAAGAAAAAGCACAGAACCATATCCCCTTTAAACTTTTCGTCCAGATACACTTGCTGTCTTTTATTTATTGTTCACCTTTTTGACTTAAGATGTATTGGACTTTTGGATTCTTCCTTCAGGGCTTTCATTTGCCTATTCATCTGTGTTTATCTCAGAGAGGAGTGCTCAAGAGGATGCAAGCCTGTTGTGCTCAAGCTTCTAGGAGAACTGGCAGCAAATAAATGTAACCTTATCTGCTGAAATGGTATAAAAATCCATCCAGTAGACAGAAAACATCAAGTCCAAATTCATGCTCTCGAGTCTAGTCTAGCAGGGAGCCATATGCTGGCGGCCCCAGGAAACTTATCCCTGAATGGTGGAGACATTGTTCTTTCTGAACCCTGAATAAAAAATCGTTGATTACCTATTACTCCATATCAAGAACTAGAGAGAATGTTGATGGGGCATTTTTGCGCTAGTCTTAGTTCAACAGTCAAAAGATAGCTGAAAAGCGGCTTTTCCAGCTATGACTGGAGCGGACATAAAGACCCATGGAGTGATCATTAAAAATTATAGTAGTAAATGCATAACTGAGAGGGATGAAGACCCAGGGAACTGAGAGATGCATGTAAACCGGCATCATCTAAGAAATGCATATATAATGTACAGACATTTAAGAGGAAATTTGCAGAAAGAGACTGACAACTAAAAATTAGTTCGAGAGAATTCCCAGTTGGGCAAAAATTTCAGTCGTCCTAAAAACTTCCATAACCTTATCGGAAAGTTTACTAACTCTTTACTCTGGTAACGAGATGCAATACAAGATATTGTGCCGCAGAACAGACCAGTAGCTCATCACACACAGTCGACAACGAAGCGTACAATACAAGATAAGAGCAAGAAATATCACCCGAATATTGCTCTTTCACTAGTTCCATGGCCTTCACAAGAACAGGAACACTCTAGTCTGCCGATGAGCTCTACTATGAAAAGGAAAGCTGAGAACTCCAACACCATTATGAAAAATATCAACAAATCAAAGGACAAGCAGCAATCAGTTACTTAGCAACAACTAAGAGGGAAATAAATCTAAAAGGAAGTGCTCAGAATGAAGTCTGCTATAATTAACTACAGTACACCAGAGTCACAGGACAACTTCCCATAATTACTGATATTTTGTCATCAAGCGAGCACACAGAGAAGACTCAGATATTAACCCGTCCAACTCGTTGATAGTACCTTGAAAATACATGAAAACTGAATCAGGATCCACTCATGATGTTCCCCAAAGTTCAGAAAACTGAAATATTGCAACTCTTTGCCATACCACCTTTTGGAACGTATAGTTACTAAGTAACCAAAACAATGGAGGATGTACTCAGTAACACATGCTTCGAAAAATTGGGAACAAGATTCTTCTGCTCACACATGCAAACACACATTCAGTGAGCGAGCTGGGAAGAGTTGCCTCATGGATGTAAAGCAGCAGGTCGCCGGAAACAGACACCCTGGAGAAGAAATGGTGACTCCTCTGTTCAACTAGTAAAGCAACAATAAACGAAATGAAATTAATAGGGAAGCAGCACTCGTCGTAATTGTAACAGCAGAAAGCTGGAATGCATCCAGACAGACAGACAGTGCAAAAGTTATTCATTTGGGTGCTCAAAATCCACAGACAAAGAAACAGTCATCCCAAGATGAAGTACAGCTAACCGTCAAAACATGGATAAAAAATCATTAAGATTGTCAAAAAGTACAATTGAAGGACCCCCCCCCCCCCGGGGGGGTGGTGAGGCATCGTATGTTTTAGGTAGTTTCAATGAATAACAGAAAACGACAGATGCAAATCTTCGCGCCTTCTGTAGGAGAAAACTGCTGTATGGAACGGGTGCTCATGTATACCAGAGATGCTGATCAATCTGATTCCTTTCCCTCGGCTTGTCCCCAAAAAAACAAAAAAAAAGAAGGCGAAAGGAAAGAAAGAAGCCACCAAAAGCCTAATTCACACATAGTAAACTGGCTGGACCCTATAGCAAAAGTGAGAGGAAGACGGCAGGTTAGTTCAGTGAAACACAGGCAAATGAGACTTAAGGAAAAATGTTGACACCTAGATTATACAAAGGTACATCACCGTATTAGACACACATTTTGTTTTTGCAACAATTAAACTTTACAGTAAAGCCAGCTACCACCGGAAAAGTAGCCTTTACACTCTGCTGCAGCACAATCTGGTTATTGACTGCCTTACCTGGCTATTTCTCCTCTGTCTACATAGGATACAACAATGAAAACATGTTGCTCTGTCAGGCACAAGTGGTTATGGATCAATGTCTTCCTATTCAATAACTATTACAGCTATGAGCAGATAGGCTAATGCAATCGCGTCATGTTATTGGAGAAAAATGAAAGTTTTGTATAAGTAGTCAACAGAGCAAACTGGGAAGCAAGGCGCACACTAATTCGATAAAGTCCCTCATGCTTGAAGCAAAGAAATCTCAATATAAGCAGGCCCAAAAATAAATAAATAAAATTTGCAGAGGATTGATGAATCAGTGGCTAACTATTCTATACAAAGAAACATCAGTTTTGAAGGACAGAAGACCACCACCGCTTTCATCAACCAATATGGGTTGTGCCAAAGCAGGGCAAGTGAGCCGAAATGTACAAAGACTCATCCCTGAAAGCAGACAGGCTTTGTCCACAGCCCACCAAATACATTTTGAAAAGACAAGAAAGATAATAAGAATAATCCAACAATCTAGGAAATCAAAAAAAGTAACTAAAATACACAAGTTTCAAACCAAAGATCAGAAGCCTTCACTGTTTCACTTAGAAATGCCATAGGTACAACTTGGCCTCCAAAATAAGTGAGCAAACTGCATGCAGAATGCGAAAAGAATGAATATGATGAAGACTTCTATGATGTCCTTAACCAACAAGATAACTTCTATGTTCACAAGAATTCTACTTTTCTAATTTCTGGTCACAGAAGCATATTACAATTACTTCGCACAACATGAGTTGTGACAAGTTTTCAAATCACTTATCTGCATTGCATGACATATAAACAAGTCACACCAGTCAGAAACAATCACAACTCAAGATGGTATCATCACTTCAACAGCTAGATTCACACAACAGAGTATAAACCACTACAGATGTCTCAATGCCCCTGTAAGCCATCACAGCAGGAAGAAAGCAATAATGATATAAAAGCACAAATATACAGCAGCTAGCATGTGCATATGAAGGAAGAAAAACCATATTAATGCACCTCACCAAAATGATCTCTTTACCTTGAATTAATCCTGAGATTAAGCAACAAAGGACTTCAACTCCAACAACAAAAAGCAGGTAACTTGCCAGCTTATTATAGCTCTAGTCTGTCGATCACTAAGTGCGCCTGCAACACTAGCAACAGGACAGAGGCAAAGCTAGCCAGATGCATCACAAACAAGTACCACGCTTTTCATGAATTTGGTAATTGGCATACAGAGCAAAGATGCAACCAGAACAAGATACATATAATCCCTCAAAATTCAGAAGCACATATGTGATATAGTCTGGGTAGAGCAACAGGATATGCATTAAAAGAACATCCACTGAAGAATTTACAACAAAAGGCAAGAAATATCATTTGATCCATTTAGTTTCTCTCCCTGCTCCACAAAGGATAAGAAAGTCTAAGGGAAAAAAATCACTTATATAAAATCATGGTGTAGTCCCCACAATGGATATTCTCTAATGTAACTCTATTACCACTTAGCACTCAAGAAAGAATCCTTGAAATCTCGCTATTCTTGCTTCCAGGCATACAAAATCAGTGAGAACCCAAGTTGATGAGATTGAGAATCACAAAATCTTTGTGAATGCGACCAATGCAATACACTGGAATCACAAAGAGTTTGGCCAGCCCATGACTTCTCGGCTGAAATACAAGTCCTGAACATAAGGACTGCGCTTCCAGGAGATGTGCCAAATAGCCAACTATGCACGTCCCAGAAAACTTCTACAGGGATCCCATCAACCAAGATAGTGTGATTACCCCTGAATTTCCATCGAAGACGCTTCACCTGCATCACATTTTTCCTATCCACAATGATAATTAGACAAGGATCATTGGTGCAAACTGTGTCACACTCAATTATGAGGTCATGTATCGGCCCATTGTCACAAAACTGGGCCTTTGTTTGGAAGACCTTCTTCCCATATACATGCTCTCTTTTTGCTATGAAAACAGCAGCACTAGGAGCAGGGGTAGCATTAGTCTTCTTAAGAGCTTCCTTCTTCATATCCCCCAGAAGAAGAATCATTTGCTTATCACACACAATTGCCAGGTAAAAACCCTCCAGAGGTTCAAGCCCAGATCCAAACTTAGCTGATGAGATGTCCCAGTATATATCAACATTGCTAGACAGAACTTCTAAGCTCTTAGACCCTTTTCTCTTGGAAAATAACCATGGCTTAATATCAACTTTACAAAGAGACTGGTTGCTAGAATCATCAATTCCCACGCTTAGAACTTGACCCATCAAATTCTTACCCCAGGTAACTGTAATTAGACAGAATCGACCTCGAAATCTACACTGATATACACATGTGACCAGATTGTGAGTAGTTTTATTGCCATTGGATGAGGAAGAATCAGATATTCGCACAGCATTTTCACTATAACAAGAAGGAAAATCTCTCATCCTGAAGCCAGCTCAACTCTCAACCCCAATTCACAAAATTGTCTCTTTGAGGCACTTGGCAGGCGTCACCTATGAAACCCACAAACAGAAGGAAACCCAATTGAAAACTGAACACTATAAGAAGTTGAAACTGAGCCAAAAAGAGGCAAAATTAAGAAAGAACAACAACATACCTCAGTTCAACAGGGACGAAATTGGAAAGAACCCATTTCATAATCGCCTCAAAAAACCTCAAAAATGCACTCAATCAAGTAAATCTGGCATGAATTAAATCGTGGGTACAAGAAATTTGAAACTTTTTCTGCAGGAACTCAACAAATCTGAACGTTATGGAGTGAGGAGAAAGAAAGGAGGAAAAAGAGGAAGGGGTTATAAGAGGATGAGAGACAAATTTGGGGAATGTAGGTAGTAAAAATAATAATTTTAGAGGAGAAGCCGACAAAATAAAGCACACCTATCTCACGTTCATGCAAAATGCAATTGCGAGCAGGGGGGAAAAAATTGGGCAAAACTGTAGCATAACGCTAATAACGACGAAATTAATTAAAGCCCAGAAAAATCAAAGGATGATTGAGCATGCCCAGAAAAATCAGAATAAAGGGGGAAGAAGACGAAACGAAAAAGGGCGTCTGAAATCTGAATGAATACTAGTGTACCACTCTTCACAGTAAAAAAGAAAACGAGAGAGCACTTGTTCTGCATCACATGATTCATATTCATATTCTCTCTCTCTCGCTCTCCCCATCACATGTAATTGGCGAAGAAAAAAGGACAAAGAAAGAGAAATTAGTGAGCTAATTGAGGTGTTGTCTAGAGGGGATGGAAGCAGTGAAAACAACCAAATCTATATCATACTACTAAAAATATAAATTTTTACAAATTGTATTAGTGCCCCATATTGAGAGTATTTGATAGATTGGTTTTTAAAGAGATTTTTTCATCAAAAAGAATTTTTTTGATCAAAATTAACTGTTTGATCAAATAAAAAAGCTAATCTAGATGTTTAGTGAAAGAGCTTTTTAGAAGAACTTTTTGGATCCAAAAAGTTAATTTGAAAAGGCTAATTCTATAAGCTTTCTGGAAAATCTTTTTGAAGAATTAGCTTTTTGAGTTTTTATCTCACAACTTTATCAGAAACAACTAATTTTACCAAATAGTTTTTCAATAAACAGCTAATTCAAACAGTTAACTCAAATAGCTAAGAACTAACAGCTAACACAAATAGCTAATAACTAGCAGTTAACAGTTATTTGCTAAACAGAGCTATTAAAAATTATCTATATGATAAATATACGTTAAAAAATATATATATATGATAAGAAAAAATACATACTTTTAAATATATAATATATATTACTGGGAAAGCAATCTGACCAATTGAAGTACCCTCTTCTGCTTTTTGTTCAACTAGGAGTTTTTTTTTGGGGGGGGGGGGGGGGCTCAAGGAAACAAAATTTGTACTGTGAGTTGAGTTTAGCAATAATTATGTCGCGTAGTATTTACTTTACTGGTGATTATGTAAAATTTGTGCAAAGTTATGGCATTTTTTGATGGTGCAAATAAAACGTAAAAGCTTTTTTATGTGAATGAGATTCGATATTTTTAGTATGTTTTTTATAATTTTTTCAAGTGAACTTATTAGAATTGTATTGTAGTATTACATTTTTAACAAGTATCCGTGTGTTATATACATGAGATGATATGGTAGATTTTGCATAATTTTATTTTTTTATAATAATTTAATGCAATAACCTGTACAACAGGAAAAGTTATGTTAATTTTTTAAGCAAAATCAAATTAGACTATGTGATGACATGTCCTAGTAAAAATTGATAGTAGAGATTTGTCTTCAAACCAATTATAGTAAGGTGTGCCAAAAAAAAATCAAATCAAAAAGCAAATCGAAGAATGAAAAAATTTGAACCGAAAAGTCGATTAACTGTGCAAATTTTCTTTAAAAAAAAAGTTTGGTTAGCTGAACCGAAAAAATTTTTAATTTTTTCGGTTCAGTTAGAATTCAGTAAACCAAATCGAAACTAATTTTTTTTAAAACATTTGAAACACAAAAAAATAGAAGTTTAGATAAGAAGCTACACTTTCTTTTCATTACTTATGTATGTTAACCGAAATTTTTAAAAAATATTTAAACATAAAAATGAAAAAAATAGGTTAAAAAGTACACTTTTTATATGTAGTAAACAGTTAACCAATAATTAATCTGAAAAAACAATTAACCGATTTTTTTAGTTTGTTTACGGTTCGGGTTTTGGACGAACCAAAAATCATTTAACTAAAATTTCCACTTCGGTTACTGTTCAAAATTTATTGAATAGAAAAATTGGTTAACCAAAACTTTAATTAACCCATTTTGCACACCCCTAATTTATAGCACTCTTCATATTAAAAATTGTTTCTAATTACATTCTTTGAAGAGAGGAGATTTAAAAGGTGTTCTAGGACTCCAGCAAAATTGCTGGCCAAAAAATAGCTACGGCACATTATAACTTGAGTTGGGAAATAGGTTAGGTCGAATTGGATTTTGTTTATGTCAAACTCAAACAGAATGAAAATTCTTCGATCTAAGCAACCTTGACCTATATTCATTTAATTTGTAAACAAATTAAACTAATTTTGAGTAACTTACCTATTTAAGACAAACTGGTCCAGTTAAAGTCATCTATTTATTAATTTACCTATTTAATGTTTTCAACTAATTCATAATTGTAACATTAAAAATTAGGTTTGCGCTCCATATCAAGCATTTAATGTTCAAAGCGCCATAATTCATTATAATCCACATGTTATGTCTATTCTTAATTTAAATGTTCATAATTCTCAAATAAAAGGGTAAATAGAGTTTTTTTTTTTTCCCCCCTGTGTGTGTGAAAAATCTCAACCTGAAACTAATTCATTTAGTTAAATGGGTTACAAGTGTCAAATTATTTAAATTAATGGGCTAAAAATTTATATCCAAATGCTTTTAATTTTGAATTAGTAATTATGTCATATTAATTTTACCAAACTTTAATTGTGACAAGCTCACTTTCTCTATCACTTATTCTTTGATCCAATACTATATGCCCGCTGCACAAAAATCCACCCAAACGCTGATATGTATGACAAACATTATTGTATGTATTCCTATTGAAAATCTAAATTTAAGTGAATACAAGTTTTTTTAGGTGCGAGTGTCTCATGGAAAGGTTATGATGAGACGAGCTTTCAAAAATAATTTTTTGAATCTATTGAAATGATTAGTTATCTACTTGAAAATAACTTTTTAATTTAAGGATGATTAGTAATTTATTTATTAAAAACTATCCTGAATGAATAATTAGTCTTCTTCAAAACTGTTAAAAATTATCTTAAAATATGTACGCCTTATACTATCTATTAAATAAGATCGTTTTACACAAAACTTACCAGGTGAATCAATACTTGAATGACAAGATTAAATTGTACATACCATCCAAGTACTGAAGTGGAGGTCATGTGGATTTGCACATCAATTAATTGTTGGTTCATCTCATTTTTTATTCTTAAAGTTCTCTTATTTTTTATGGTGATATTTTTATTTAATTCACTATATCATGTTAGTAGAGCTGTAAAATCTGACCCGACATGATAACCCGACCCGAATTTACTGAGACTGACACGAACCCTACCCGAATAGGACTGATTTTGACCTGAAATCAACACGATTTGACCGTTTAATATGAAAATTTATTATTTTTCAGTTTTGAGTAAATCTAAATTATTTTCAAGGCCGACACGAAATTAACCTGTTTATTAAATGGGTCGACCTGACCCGACCCGTTTTATAACTCTACATGTTAGTATACAGACCTGTCAGTTCGGGTGGGCGAGTTAAATACGGGTCGGGTGTACTCGGGTTCTGGTAAAATACGGGTCGGATGTATTATATTTCGGGTTCGGGTAAAATACGGGTGGATGTATTTTGATTTTACGAGTTTCAGATCAACCCAACGGGTTTAGAGCGCCTTTTCTGTGAGTTACTTTTCTTTTTTTAAAATCAAAAATTCTGCATATTTATTACTCAAAATTGTCAGCATTTAATGAAAATGCATAATAATTGTAATTTCTCAAAAGAATATTAAAATACTCAAACATTTTATTATAATATGTGAACATCTTATATGGACGGGTAAAGAATTAAGCCCCACTTGATTTTGGGTAGATCGACCTGTACATTGAAAGAAGGTTAATAGTGGGTCGACTTGTTATTGGGCAGCTCGTGTAGAGCATTTTAATGGGTTATAGCAGTTTCACTGCTAATAACCTATTTAATGATTTAATATTTTTATTAAATAACCTACCAATGTCCAATCAGGTAAAACTTTGTTAATAGGCTAACCCCAATACAAATACGGCTAGTCTTTTTTCTACCGTTAGTATCATAGTTCAAGACTAATCAGAACGAAAGCCAAATAATATTAAATAAAAGAAGTACAAGATATTATCTTGCACTTATAACATCAAAAATTTAAATTATTATAAATTAATTAATTTTAAAAAAATTAGACAGATTTGTTTTACTAACTATAAATGATATGACTTTCGCATCTTTAATACTTGTCTTCTTTTAAATTAACTTTGTTAAAAAGATTAGATAGTTATTCCATGTAATTTTATACCTATTTTTAACGTTTTTTTCATTTAAAAGTTGTGTACGTTTTATTTTCAGAGAATGAAGAAGAAAAAATAAGGTTATTATTGTTTAATTTGTAAATAGATACAATAGTTATATAATATCTTTTCAAAATACTCAATAAAAATGACTAACCATTATTGTTAAAAGAGATAAATTAGAGAAAAATAAAAAACTAAGGATATAATGTTCGGGTCAAGCAGGCGAGTTCGGGCTCGGATCGGGTTTGACCCGCTAATTTGCGGATTTTTTAGGTTCGGTTTATTTCGGGTTCGGGTCGAGAAAATCGTGTTCAAAACCCAAAATTTTCAGGCGAGTTCGGATCGGATTTTCAGGTCGGGTCAATTTTTGACAGGTCTATTAGTATAGATTCGGTATCTGGTTTAATAGTATTTAGAATGATTTTAAAAAATATTAATCATTCCTAAAAATGTTGGTGTGAGTTGCATATGTTTGTTCACGTGTATGCACGTGCATGTGGATTTGGAATTTCATGTCAATAAATTCTAGTGATGTATTTATAAAGAAAAAAGTTAAAATTAGTCAGTTTCATTTGTTATATTTATTTTGTCTAATGCAATATAATTCAAAAACCCTAAGCGAGTACTATTGATTACTAAAACTCTAAATAAAGCTATAAATCTTTTAATATAATTTAATTTTAGAAGTGATGGTGAAATTTATAAATAAATCTAATTTTTGTATAGATTTGTCTAAATGTTTCAAAAAAAGTGGAGTGGAAATGGCGTGGGATAATAGGGTTTTTCTTTTCTTTTTGTTTTTTTTTTTTTTGGTTTTTGAAGGGTGAGCAAGTAATAATTGATTTTTTCTTTTTTTTTTTGAATGTGTGCGCAGTGAATTGTCTTTACTCTTTCGCCTTTTTATCGTATGTGCAGTTATGATGTGGTTTAAACTTTTCACGTATTTTGTACATTCGAATTTGCCTATTTCATCTCATGCCTTCCTTTCCTTCCCAATATTTGAAAGCAACAACCCTAATAAAATTATCTTATATAAAATCGTCCTAAAAAATATAGTTTGTATATTTTATATGATTATCTCCTGAATTATCTATAAAATTTATATGATAAAATTTTCTTTTTTTATGATGAGACTAGAGTAAAACAAAATCAAGGAACTATTTTAAGCTACATATTCATATGATATGTATATATGAGATAGCTTCACATATTTAATTTCATTCTAATAACCAAGACCAAGCTAAGTTGAACTAAAAGAATTGGTTATAATTTGTATTAATGATCTAACTATACTTAAACGTGTAAATCTCATTGAAAATGCTTGTAAAATAGTTTCATATGAGATTGATTCTATGAAATAGTATGTGATTATCCTCCTAACCTTTCTCTTTAAAACCAACCTGTTTAAAAATATACTATAATTATTACGTTTTCATTTTCACTCAATATATCAAATTGATACCGACAAACTAAGAATAGAAATTCTCTTGGTGAAAGATGCTTAGAACAAGAACAGTGAAAAGAAAAGTTACACATTGATTCTCTTGTTAGCCCATTGATTTTTTTTTTAAAAAAAATCTGTGATCCCTTATTGATAAGAGTCAAATTGCTATTGGTCATAAAAGAACGAGCACTTCTAGTATTGATCTTATTTATTCACAAAACACAAATGTAAGATCTTATTCAAATATAGAAAATTAAAATTCAATTAAATAAACTTACATGTTCTCTTGATCCATGTTGATAAATATTGAATAATCTACTAATACTTCTTTTTTGTCAAAAGAATTAACGGCATAACAAGCCACAATTCGCAAGCTATACATGCGTAATGTTCCTTTTGTCAAAAGAATGAAAGGTATAACAAAAGCATTCCTTATTAATATTGTTCTTATGTTACATAACTATGGCAACCTGATCTATTAATATTTCTTAGTTATTCCTTAATATGTGTCCTTATTTTTTTTCCATTAAATGTTTTCATAAAATCATTCTTCTACAAAATGTTTTCTTATTTTTTGTAAGTCTCTTGAAATCAGCCTATTTACGGTAGGAATATTAGTAGAGGTAAGGTTGCCTACATCTGAATCTCCCCAGACCTCGTGAAAACGGGACCTACACTCAGAGGCGGTGGTGGTGTTGTTGAATTAAAGGTATAACAAGCCAAAATTTGCAAGCTATATATACATGCATAAGCTTCCTTTTTTTTCAAAAGAATTAAGGCCTTGTTTGGACTAGAAAAACTAGATAGAAACAAAATTACAATGGAAAAAATGAGGAGGAAAACAAATAGATAGAGAATCTTTTTTTTTTTTTTTCTTTTGTTTGTAGTTGGGAAAGAAAATTTAAAAAATGAAACGTACTGAAAAAAGCAAATGAAAACTAGATAGAATCTCAGCCGTTTCAATACTCGAATTTTTTAAACCAAATACAATGAAATTTTTTCAAAAAATTTCAATTACCAGCAAAATTAGAATTCAAGTCATTCAATAAACTAGCCCAACTAAAAAGATAAACCTCCTTCATAGACGCCTCTTGCTGCGAGAGCTTTGAATTCGATGATTGAGCTTCTTGCTGTGAGATCTTGAATTCGAGGATTGACGCCATTGATGATTCTCTGATGCGACTCGGCAATCAAGCACTAAGATCTTTGGATTCGAGGAGGAGCTTCTTGCTGTCGCATGGTCCCCAAAGGCAAGATTCAACGGTGGTGATAAGGCGGCAGAGGGAGTATGAGTAGAGGAGAGAGAAAGAGCATAATTGAGTTGATGAAGATGAAGATACATCCAAGACAAGGAGCTTCAATGAATTGGCAGAGCAGGGGGAGTTTGAGTTTAGCGCTGAAGCATCTTCAAGTGTTGGGCGTTTCATTCCTAATTTTCTAACAACTTTCCCCCTTAATTTTGAGAGGAAAATATTTTAGGCCAAATTAATCAAATTTTCCTCCACCTTTTCCATCCAATTTTTTTTCTTTCCTATTTTCCTTAACCTAAATAAAGGAAAGAAACTTACTTTCTAAAGTGCAAACGGAGCCTAAAGATATAATGAGCCAAAAAATTCGCAAATTATACATGCATAACTTTCCTTTTGTTTTTCGTTTTTGCATTTGCATTCACAAAAAAAAGCTACTAGTTTAATATTGAATTTCAATTTGTATTCACCAAAAAAAAGATCCCTAATTAGACAATGATTTCCATTTTTCCTTGCTAAAAAGCACAAAGTTCGCAGAGTGCAACTGACCAAAAAAGACTCATGGGACTGGGGGCGGAATTGGGAGTGAACAATGGAGGAAGGCTTTTTTCGGGTTTTTTTTTTTTTCTTTTTTTGCTTTGTTTGCCTGGCTTTAGTGTACATTTTTGCCCGTGGTTGGGGCTGTGTAGCTTTTATGAGTGATAATCATTCCTCAAAATCTCCCCCCTTTTTATCGTCTCACTCATCTATTAAATTATGGTCCATCAATCTTCTTTTCCACCGTTGATTATCTTATATGAAATCGTCCTACAAAATATAGTTTGTATGTTCTATGTAATATCTTCTGAATTATCTATAAAATTTATATCATAAAATTTTCACTTTTCTTATGATGAGACCAGAGTAAAACAAAATCAAGCAACTATTTAAAACATGATATGTATATATGAAATAGCTTCACATATTTACGTCCAAGCGTAACGTAAAGGTATAACAAGCCAAAAAAATCGCAAACTATACATGTGTAACCTTCCTTTTGTTTTTCGTTTTTGCATTTGTATTCACAAAAAAGAAAAAAAGGGAGTCCGTAATTAAATATTGAATTTCAATTTGTATTCACAAAAAAAGGTCCTTAATTAGATATTGATTTCCATTTCTCCTTGGTGAAAAGCACAAAGGTCGCAAAGTAAAACTGACCGGCAAAGATAGCTTTTTTGAGTGACAATCATTCCTCAAATTTCCACCTTTTTACCATCTCACTCATCTATCAAATTGTGGTCCATCGATCTTCTTTTCCCTTTCAAGCGTTGATGATGCCAAGCTTTACCCAAAAAGTCAATAACTAATAATCACAATCTTCTTACCAAGTTTTATTGACAAGAGTTGACACAGTTGATAAGAAACAGACATATCTTGACGGGGAATAATTATTTACTTTTTCTTCTCATGGATGTGAGGATCTTACTGGCAAACAATGCGTAAAGTGAATGACTAATAAGTACACTTCTCTTATCAGTTGAATGACCGTGCAATTAGTATAAGGATTGTGTTTTATCCCACCCAATCATAATGTTTATAGGTCACAAAATTGAATGACCATGAAGTTTCAAATAAGAAGTTTGACAACCATGATAACTAGCCTATCATGCTATTCTATATGGCAAATTTTGATCCTCCACACTAATTATTAGAGCAAGAGGAAACAACATGTACGAATTCAAATTTACTTCGATATTTGGTACGTATAGATATAAAGTTGGGAAAACTTCTTTCAAAATAATGCACACCGAATTTACCAAGTTCGAACAATAAGTTCGATAAATAAAATTACAATCTAAGATATGATCGATGATGGAGGTAACAACACAATTTTATTTTACAGTTTAAGATATGTATATTTCATCAAAATCCATCTTGATATCATCGTTTATGACCGATGGAGGGAAAAAAACACAATTTTAGATTCCAAATGCCAACAAAAGTATTTTTGGCATCTGAAATTCCTCATTGCTTCAAAATCACCTCTGCTTCAATCCCTGCACAATGTCTATGGCAACACAGACTAATAAGACAACTAGCCAAGCTTAGCAAGGTTCAGGATATGATAATGGCTTGATAGTAATTTCAACTGAATCTAATATCTAACACAGGCACACACACCCTTTTTTTGGGGAACATTTTGCGTGGTTCAGGTATAAAATCAAGGACTAATAAAACAGCGTAAGCTTGAGCAAGCCTGGACTACCACCTTCATTCTTTTAAGGTCAGTCGCGGCTTTTGCCACTGAATTTGGGCCTATAGTTTGTGCAGTTCTCTTGTCAAATTTTACACGGCATTTTGAGCTTGAATATCACAGTCCATCAATTTCATGTTTGTATTTCAGTACCGAAGCTTTTGCAGCCACCTGACTGCATTTTTCTCCCTTTTCAGAATGGACTCACCTTCCTCCAATCATATTGGATGAACTACTTTATGATGATATGAATAAGAGCTGATTGAATTGGCTTGTTGAATTTTTTGTTTTTCTTAAACAAAGGGGCCTTGTCATGTAAGATCTTGCGAGGATAGCGACTCCTTACTTGATGTCATGTAAAAGTACAATTTATATGGTAGTTCTCGATCTACAGACCTGAGCTATCATATATGATAATTTTTTCTTCTTTAACAAGCTCTTCATAGTCCTTCCTCTCCCGCAAAAAATAGAAATATATATATTCCGTCCGCCAAAATTTGCCACGGCGGATATTTATACAAATCTATAGACTCCGATCTATAATAAAGTGTCGTCATAAATGCGCTTGTCCTACAATCGAGGCGCATTATCGGGCGTAAAATGCTACATCATTCAGCATCATAACCCATAATATACACTCAAATGCCTTGAAAAAGGAGGAAAATAGAACTCAAATTCTCAACACTTGGATTACAGGGCACCAGCAACTTTGAACAGCGTACATTGAAGTATAAATTGTTCTTGATTTTCTCCCTAATAGTAGTTGCATTTTCAAACAGTACAATCACCATCAGAAAATGCAACCTTCGTTATTCCAAGACAGGCACAAAAGGACATTGGATAGACTCCACAGAAGGAAAACCAGGAACAGAAAAACAAGGGGGACTGACCACGTGAAACAAGCAACAATCGTTATGCCGATCGAGTTATCTGATGCTTGCCAAGGAATCTTAACGTTAAAGCATTTATGACTCGATAAGCAAGCTCTCTGCCTCCCGCCTCACTGATTCAAACAACACAGTCGATAAGTATCTCTCACCAAAGCTGGGGAAGACCACCTGATGAAGAAGCGGGGAAAAATGAGAGGATTAGCCTACAGAAATTGATATCAATCAAACTAGCACAACAATAAAAGCTGTGAGAGTAAAATGGAACAAAAAAGAAGCAACAAACGGAATAAATAAAACCTGGTCTCAGTCTAGGGTCCATTAACAAGAGTGTTCGAAAATAGATTAGGACAGATGAACTGAACCCGAGTCTACCACCAGAGATTTTTTTTAAACATAGGCATACTCATTATCTACTTTCACTATACACGACACATGGACTGTAGGACATATTGGGTGTGTCAAGTAGTAACCGTCAGCACTACTATGACTTGACCATCCCAACGTCAGAGTGCCCAAATAAATCAGCACTCTTGGAGTTGAACTGAACCCATTTTCCTCAAAGGCTTGGGGTTCTTTTTTGGGTCCCATTTGATCTGCTGATGAATGCCACTTGGATATGTTTCAGGTACTTCCTCTCACAAGTCACAAGGAAGAAGAAGAGGGTTCAAACTTCAAACCCTACCAATGCAAGATTTTCCCCTTCTCCCCATACACCGTTTACTCTCTTTTTAACCCCCTTGCCATGGCTCCTCATCCTTTCAGGCCAAGAGGTGGCTTGGGCATGCCAAGAAATAAAATACTAGTGTGCTGAGTTCCTAACACAAGCACCCGGCTAAAATGAAGAGCTTGACAATAGAGGAGGTTTTGGCTGATATATAATATGACCCTCTAGACACAGAAAATTCCAGACTTGTTTTGTTAGGGAAACCCCAAAGGCTTTGAAAAGTTGACTGGTCTTTACAGAGGCAGGAAGTTAGACTATGTCATCTAGCTAGCAATCAAAGGTCCAGAGATGCAGCTCCTAATTGTGAAACATGGCACTTTTTATTCTCAGACAACTGAACCAAATAAAGATTCCAAACTCGGCATGATAGAAGAAAGAAGAACAGCAGACTGACAACAATGAGCTTTCCAGCATTTTCAGGCCTCTTTGCAACTTTAATGGCAGCGGCAGCAGCAGCCCCAGATGAAATACCAACCTGAAATGCATAGTTTGCAGTCGCAATTAGAAACATTGCAATAAAAAACATGAAACAAGAAAGCTGGGTGATAGGAGCACATGTGAGGAGAGGAATAGAATGCAGAAATTTAGCATATTATACACACATAACCTACCAGTAAACCTTCCTTTAGTGCAAGCAATTTGGCTGTTTCAATAGCTTCATCACTAGATATCTGCCAAGAAAATAAAGGAAATGAAACAGAAAGGCCAAAGAAAGATACAGGAAATAGTCCTATCCAAGCATAATACGGAACCAAACAGAGATTGCCTTCATGATGGTAATTTAAAAACATGACATTAACAAAGTCCAACATGCAAGTCAGCTGCACAATAACAGAACTTCAATCTCACAATAAGACATCCCAAGGACGTGTAAAATGCAAACAGTGATACACACAATTTCGTCGAAGTAAACTACTATCCAGAAGCCAAAAAGGCTCACCTGAACCACTTCATCAAGTATATTTACATCCAGGACACCAGGTATGAAACCAGCTCCGATTCCTTGAATCTTGTGCGGGCCTACAAACACATATAAGTTCAGCAAATTCCCTAAGTTAAACAAGTTCAATCACCAGAAATCCATAGTTCCTCTTAGTGCAACTGCCACCAATCAAAGCATCAGGCCACCACTAATACACAACCCCCCCCCCCCAAAAAAAAAAAAGAAGACGGGAGCCATGCATAGCCAAAAGTCACAAAAAGAGAGACACAAGATGGCCTTTTAGGGACGCAGTTTTCTTACACATTCATCTTGCACATAGGGGAATTACACTTCATTCTCAGGACAAACCAAGTTCCTCTCTCCAACATATGCAAGTAAGATACAGATTTCTAAACAATTTTGCCAAACTTTATGAAAACTCATGAGCAATTTCTAGGCAATTACAGAGGACACCAACATGGGACACATGGCCACTGTTGACTACAACATAAATGGCCTAGGCTACATAGAAAGGCCTCATAAAGGTACTACTTACATACAAGGATTAGTAACAATGTTCCTCACAATCCAACCAGAACTCTCAGTTTTAAATTGAGAAGGGAAGTCTTTAGCAAGCCGTTGTACTATCACCCATGTAGTTTTGAATTAAAAGAAACAATCAAACAATATTACAAAATTAGTTTTAAATGAAGAACCTTCTTGAATGGTATGGAGCAGTACAGGATGGACCAGAACATATTGCATTTTCATAGCGCGTTTCCACATTATGAAAGTTTTAGGTGACCTTTTTACACAATAAAGACCTATTCGCATTAATCAAAATGTTTTGCAGGGAAATTCCAGTAACCAACAGCAATATGCAAAAACATTTGTACAGTCTAGACCTCGCAAATGCGTCATTTGGTTCGGGGACGGGTCGGGTTAAGTTTTGGTCAGGTCGTGTTTCGGATTAAGTGACATTTCGGGTCGGGTCGGGTCGGGTGAACTTCGATTCGAGTTGACTTCAGGTCAGTTGATTTTCGGTCAATATGCTTGTCATGCAAAAATAAGCAACTTTGTAGAAAATTTCGAGTCGAATATGGTTCGGATTGGGTCAATATGGGTTTCAGGTCCACTTTCGGGTGAACTTATTTTGGATGTTGGGTCGGGTATGGGTCCTGGTCATTCGATTCGTGTTTTGAATCTCGGGTCAGTTTTGCCAGGTCTAATAAAGTCTAGGTCATGTTGGACATATCCGAGAGTTAGATAACCACCACCACAAACATTACCAGTTCTCAGATACACGGACAATCCCAATGAGATATACTGATTAAACAGAAACATCCATTCAATAATTGTAGCAGAATTCAATAATTGTAGCAGAAAGGTTGCACACATCTATGCACTCCTTAATGCACTGTACGTAAGATTTTCATGAGAAGCGTTGTGGCCTTGACATGGTATTGTAAGCATGGCAATAAGGACCATAACCAATTAACAATGAAGTGACAAAGACAAGTAATTACCAGGTTTCCCTCCAGACAAAACAGCACTCTCCACTGGTTCCACACCAATTAGCTGAAACATAATGAAAACAGCAGATGAAGACAACTATATTCAACCAAAAACTAGAAGGATGATATAAAGTTAAAGAAAGCTTTTTCAACTTCGTCATTTTGGCATCTTTCACTAACCTTAACATTTGGGTTTTGTTCTTTTAGGAATCTCCCTGCACCAGTTACTGTACCCCCAGTTCCTATTCCAGATACAAACATGTCAACTTTCCCTCCTGTACCTTTCCAAATTTCCGGCCCAGTTGTTTCATAATGAATCTAAGCAAAGAACAATAGAATCAGGGTAAATGTTATTCCATCAGGCCATCAATTATGCACCCAAAAAAGGAAGTGTGGCACAAAGGCTTACCTTAGGGTTGGCAGGGTTCTCGAACTGCTGTAGGATATATGAATTCGGTGTCTTGTCCCGGATCTCCTCAGCCTTTTGAACAGCCCCTTTCATACCTCTTGCAGGATCAGTAAGTACAAGATCAGAGCCGAAAGCCTTGAGAATTGTCCTTCTTTCAAGACTCATTGACGCTGGCATTGTAATGATGAGCTTGTAACCTTTAGCAGCTGCTATGAAGGCTAACGCTATGCCAGTATTTCCACTGGTTGGCTCGATCAAAACACTCTGAGAAATTGTTTGAAAAAGCAACACAAGGAATTATGTTAACAAAGCTAAGGAGCATTTGATGAAATTAAACCAAAACTTAAACATAACAAAAAATGGTCATTATGATCCAGATGGAAATAATAGTTTATACATTGAATAGGCATGATTTCATGTCTCAATGTCATCCCTTATAGAAGAAAAGTCAAAAATTGATCCAAACTCAGCTCAACAACCCAATTCCAAGCAAAGTGGGGTGGAGGCAGAGTCAGCCCAAGGGCAACCAGAGCCCCCAAGTGATATTCTTTAAGGGACCACTGAGGTGCACCCAAAGGAAAAGGTCTTATTCTAGAATCAGTCAGTATGACTGAATGCTAACCTCGCCAGGCTTGATAAGGCCTTTCTCTTCAGCATCTTTGATCATACTATACCCAATCCTGCAAGAGTAGAACAATTCCACGATTCAATAACTTAACTTTGAAGTACTATGAAGCAGCTATATCATGATCCTAAATACCCAATCAACTAGAAAAACACAAAAAAATGACAAGAACCTGTCTTTCACACTGGAGCACGGTTCCATCATTTCAAGCTTTGCAGCAATGCGAGCAACACAACCATCCACAATATTGTTGAGATACACCAATGGTGTTTTACCAATTAACTGCACAAATTAAAATGATTCACTCAGCAATAATATCTTTTGTACCTCATGATACAATCTTAGCAAAAGGATAAACAGCGGATTCAATGCTTACTTCAGTTACATCTTTAGCAATGAAAGCCTTCTCCTCCACCATTTTCGGATGAGATACTGCAATATGAATTGAATTAATTTAACCACCTTAAGACGTGGTATCAAAGGCAAGACGTACAAAATATTAAAGACAAAATATAAACAGCAACAGTAAATAATCAACGGTTGACAAATCGAAAGACATGAACAGCAATACAGCAGTTTTATAGAACAGATGTAACATTATTACGGAGTTTTATTCTCATCAAATAAAAGCCCAAGAGGCGTGGCTTCAAGCTGAAATAATCCTAAGAAAGGGTTCAAATTTTCATGTCTTTATGTCAAAGAACATCAAATTACAGTGAAACACAGCGCACTGATCAGCTTATTTGATAGAAAGGCATGCTTGCAGATGAAGACAGAAAAGAAACAGGTGACTTCAGAATGCAATATCACAACTCACAAGCAGCATAGCATTAGAACACCATTACAGGAAGAAAATAAACCACCAATACAAATTAATAACTGTTTCTTTCTTTTTAATCCACCCAAAATTTGACTTCGCTACAGAAGATACAGTGAGCATATACGTAAAACATCCCAAATTCTTCAAGTTATATGGAAACTGAAATATTTTTCTATTGTTTTACCTTTTGACCCCAAAAAAGAAAAAAAATTCTTTATTAATATCAGATTCTCAGCCATCATCAGACAAACAGATCAACACAATAGAAGGAAGACTATGTGATAATCTATAAATATCTTTAGACCAAAAAAATAACAAAAGTCAAGTACAAGCAGCGTTGCTGACTTAACAGTCAGAAGTCATCAAATACCCCGAAGGGGGGGGTGTTTGGGTGCAGATCAAGAAGGGCATTTTAAAACACATAGCCGTAGAACTCTTAAAGGCACGCACCCAACAATCAAAATACCCAAAATCATCCAAAAATTCTAAATTCTTTTATATGTAAGCACGCAACCCTAATCATGATTTACAAGTAATGAGACTATAGGAGCAACCAGATAATTGACATGGGAAAAGTCCAGAATTCAGAATTACATAGAAGCAGAAACTCGAGCATATGAACATTGAAAAACATTATTCACCAAAAAGAAAAACAAGGTAAAAGCAACAAAAGCCAACATCTTTTGAATAACCCAGTTCAAAGATGAAAAGATGCCATGGATTGAAGAATAAAACTGGGAATTCGAAGTGCAAAGAAATGTGCCCACAAACCTGGTCTGGCGATAGAGGGAGAGAGCACACAGTAGGGGTTGAGTGAAAAATGAAAATGCCCCAAAGAAGGATGAATGCGAGAACAGGATTTTAACCAAAAGTACCAAATCCCGTGTTTACTTGTTTAGTGGATTTGGATGAAAAGTTCTCGTGATGCTGCAGCTCCTCAATTAATTTTTCAAGGGCGGCTTGATTGTCCGTTTGCTAATCGGGCCTTACATTTGGATTTTCTCCAATTTTTGGTATCGATAATTCACACTATCATTTTGGTTGTTTTGTTTTTGTTTTCGTTCTTTCTTTTTGAGGTGGGCCGACCATGACAATTTTCAACCCAAAATGGACCATACTGTTCAAATTTCTTGAAAACATACGTGTGATATGTACCGTTCTTCTCACCTCAATAAGTTCGCATAAGTTACAAATAATCATGGACTTGATTAATAGGTTGGAGATTTATCCAACTCACTCTGTTTTGATTCTAAAAAACAAGACTTGAGTATCTAGTTTTTGTCTTTAACCTACTTTGACCTTCGAATTAAAGGTATGTGGCCGTGATGAGGAATAATATTGGGTAGATGTTTTGATCTTTTGACTCCCACTTTAAAAATATATTGAAAATTTTCAAAATTCCAAACAAAAAGAGTAATGACCCAGGGTTTCATTTTTTTGCTTTTTGCCTTTTAATTCCCTCCCCTCCCCCAAAAAAATATTGGAATTAATCCAAATTGTTTAGCTTTAGGGAGACTGTAAGTGGAGAATTAGAGAATTGCACTCTTGTACCATATAGGAAAATGAGAGAGAAGATGGTTTTATTTTCTTTTATTTCAAGACCCTTTAAAAATGGTTGGACCCAAAATGTGAAGGGGCTAAGAGCATCTGCAATGCAAGGCTTGCGAGTCAAAAATTTGGCTCACAATCCAAGCAATACCATGCATCAGTGATCTGCTTCGCTCGCCCCACAGTCCAACTCACGGCCATAATCTGCCCTCCACACATTTTCTCTCTCTTTTTTTTGCCAACTAAGCCTTTAATAGCCTAAAATCCAATAATATGGTAGTAGTGGGGTCTATAAAATATTATTTTATTTGGTAATCAAAGTTAGTGATCCATATGATATAGAGAGAGAGAAAAAGTTGGCTTGTGAGATGATGTGAAGGGTGTGGGTCCCTATATATGATCCAAAATTATGGATCATCATTGCATATACTCTAAAGAAGCTTGCACATACGAGGCCTACATGGACTTCGGCAATAGTGTAACGCATGGAGGTGTGGTGATTTATATTGTATTTTTATTAAAAATTGGATTCAACTTTTCTAGCCATTAAGGGCCTGTTCTTTTTGTGTGTAAATTTCAAAATATGAATCTCAATCTACTTCAACCTACTTCAACTCACTTCTATTATTTTAATCAACTTCAATTGATCATATAAAAAAAAATTTAACTCATTTCAACCTATTTCAACCCACCTCAACATACTTCAACCCACTTCACCTTTTTATCCACCCCAATTTACCCCCAAAAAGAACATGCCCTAAGCTTAATTCTTGGCTTGTTTTTTACTATGAGATTTTAGCCACCATTGTTTACTTCCTTTGTAGTTCAATTCTCTTCACTGTAAATTTTAAACTTCTGGCTCAGTATAAAGCAAGGAAAACAATTTCTCATACACTACTATTCTAAAATGTTAGGCATTCATTTGTTTCTATTTCCACCCAATTTTCCTTAAGTGCACGGGGACGACTAGGGTAACTTGTCCTGAAGTCAGCCATCAAATGCAACAAATGTACTGGTGGTCGGGCGTAATTGATCTTTTAGCCAATGGGTTGCACCATTCTACAACAACAGTCTTTGTTATCGATATTCAGATAACCTCATTTTAATCTTTCTATGTGTTTGATTGTTTATCACAACCCAGTGTCTTTATTTCCAACAAATGTCTCATTGTCTCGACCCCTCTATCTCATGCTCCCTATCAATGATTACTTTTTTGGGTATTCGCGCTCTCTCTCGCACTCGCACGTTTTGTTTACACGCAAGGACGTGTGTTTTTATGTTGATTTATTTGGAATTTTTGTGAGTTGAATTCAACATTCATCTTGGCTTTCCATGCTTTTAATATTAATCATGAATCAACTTCTAATCGACACTACTTGTTGTAAATATTGATGGACATACTTTAAAGTGTTGTCTTTAAACCTTGAATCAATATGAGGGATACCAGGAAACCTTCACGCACATCTATCATGAATCAAATGTACGGTGAAAAAACCACTACATTTCTTTTATTTTTGTTTTTGGGTTTAATTACAGCTATGTTGGTTTTTATTTGTTGTTTCCATGGCATTAGCTATTTTCCTCATTCCGTCGGCTGACATCTATTTGACCACCATAAACGGCAATCTTAAGTCTTTTTGAGCTAGATTTGTTGAGATCTCATATGTGATTTTTTTGGGTTCCCCGTCTAAAGGGTAATTAGTGGTGAAAGGATTGGTCATGGTCCGGTGGGAATTATGAAGGTCATGAGTGAAAGGTAGGATTTATACTGGGTTGTAGTTGTATAGCCTATAAGCCTTAATAAGGGGCATTGTGTAGGGAATGTAGAGAACAAAGTTACTTCTGATGAGGATGCAAGATTCCATCTGAAACTGAAAACCAAGTTTGCTATTCATATATTTCTCAATGAAGGCAACTTTAGTAGTTTCGTCATTGAAAATATTCTCATCGTGACTTAGATTAGCTTTCAAGCCGAGATTGCCTAGACCACAAATTTCTCTTCTCCATATTTCTTCTCCATATTTTTGACGGATAATTTGTGTGTGGAATCGTAACATCAGCAAGTTGTGGCCTGTCCATATTCATGTTGCTCAATATAAAAATAACCTTTTTGTTGCATTTGACTAGGATGAAAAAGTGTTTCTCTTGAGAGATTGCAATAATAGTTATTTCTCTAGATAACCAAAGAAACTTATGCATCTCATTTCTCATGTTAATGTCTACTCGCCTAATTATGATCATCATTTTGATTTTGATACAAGCTAAAGAAGAATTATTGTCACACCAACTTAATGCCATTTGACATAACTCATTTCAGTTCTGGATAGAAGTTGAAGAAGAATTACTGTGCCACAGTTAAATGTCATTTGTCATAATACATTCCTATATTAACTATTGTTTACACTTGAACAATTATCTTATATTTACCTGTTTAAATAGTTAGTATTTGTGGGGGGGTTTTTTTTCCTTATGCACTAATAAACGATTGGTGGAAAACTTATACTTTCAACCATACATTCACTATTGCTTACAACCATTCGAGTGAGTTGAACATGAGGGCTTTAAGTTATATGTTCACTTATCAATCATGGTTTTTAGTTTCTCTGATTCATATTACTTTCATGAATAATTTCATTACCTTTAGTTGTAATGTTTAATGTATTTTCTTTCTTCGATATTCCATTCAATTTGAGCCATAATACATTTTAATTTAAATATTTCATACATCGATCAATTATTCAATGACAATTTCAAAACATTATACTTCTCCAAAAATGTTACTTCTACTAAAAAAGTCAATTTCGGAGCAATGCGGGGATCTTAACTAGTAGTAGAATAAGTTATTAACTAATTGAACTTAATTTTTAGCTTTATTTTTATATAACAAATCTTAATTCATCGCCTTGAACAAGATGCCCCTGTTGTCTCTTTGACTCTTTGAATGGCCGTTGCGACAAATCAAATGTTCACCAGTTTGCTTGGCTATGTAACTCCAAAATGTATTCGTTTACTCATCAACCACATCTTCAGTGAAGCAAATATGGCAGCAGATTGGCTTTCTAAATTTGGACACTCAGTTACAGCGTCCTTTCTTTTCAGATGTTTGTTTTTCTCCATCTCTTATGGCAATTTTAGCAGGAGATGTAGTTGAGCGTACTCTTGTGAGCAGATGCGCTTAACATCCTTATGGTTTTATTTACCCTTATTAAAAAAATTTTAAAAATTAAAAAAAAAATGTAACTCCAAAGTGTTGGCTACACAACATAAGTTAACCGACACATACATATAAATACTTCATTAAATATAAATTTTAGAGCCTTGAATTTTAATTTATGACTTAACTAAACATAATGGCAACAATGCCTTATATTATAAATTTGGGTAAAAGTTATTAAATGGTTACTCTTAGAAAATTTGTCACATTGTTAATTTTAAACTTCAACTTAAATATTTTGTTATCCAATTTTCAACCATTTCCTGAGTTAGATTTTAAAAATCACTCTTTTCAAATAGTTGAACAATTAATTCATTGAACTTAATTTTTGAATTTAATTTTGGCCTTGTTCTTTTATGTGATAATAAGCATTTATTTTACAACTTACCACTCTTTATAATTTCTTACATCTCCTTACAAGCCTTTTTGTCTTTAATATAATTCTTATGACTTTTTGCATCTCCTTACATCTTATTATATATTTTTATAACATACAACTTGTCGTTTTTCCCCTCATATTTATAGAAATATGTACATTTTTTTATAGATATTATCAATATAGAAAATTTGTATATATTTTTATGAACATGATATTTCGATAAACTTAAAAACAAAATTTAATGATGTGAATTATATTTAAGTTTCGACATGAATCATGTACATAATCATTTTAAGATTATAATACAAAAATTGCATTGTTTGAATTTCGACATGAATCATATATGAAAATAGTCAAATTATAGGTTACAAAGCATTTTAGGTATTTCATCCCTACATTTATCAATGATAATTTGGTTACCGTCATCTTACAATTGAACATTGGGTACCCATCCACAATTGGGTCCCTTGCTGAAATTGTTATGCCCTTTTTATATAGAATAATAAAATTATTTTTTTTTATTTGTCTATGGAGAGATGAAACTAATGTTAATTAAAAAACCACCTTAAGTGTAGAATATGTTTGGTTCTATAAATTTGCGGGCTTAAATTTATTTTATGTAATTAACTTGTCTAAATGTTTATTTTTATTAATTATGTTATTTCAATGTCATTTCTTCTTATCCAAAATGATAGTTGTAGAAAAACAAAATTTGTTTACATAATGTTAAAAAATAATTTGTTTCGTGATGGCATGAAATTAATTTCGTAAACATCACTGACATATCACACATAATTAACTTTCATGAAATAATTTATTTTGCAAATCATACATTATAGACCAATAGTTATGCATATATATCTAAAAATATATTTATATAACTTTTTAATAATTCAACAACTGCTTAAATATATCCGTAAAGTTTCTTATAGTTTTTTATATCTTCTTGTATCTTCTTACATACTAGGGTAGATTCCATGCTTCGCAGGGTCATGAGTTAATATATATTTTAAAATTTTATTAAAAATATAAATAGGTAAAAAAATTTGTTTAATTGAAGCCATTTAGTCATCTTAAAAAAATTACAAGATGTAAGTAAAAGATTGGAATATGATAACTTGCCAAACAAAAAAAGGAGGAAAAAAATTCGATTTCATTACTTAATTAGAAATAATAATAAGTTAAAATTTTATGAAAGAACAATAGAGATGTTTGTTTCATTTTTAAAATATAAGAGAAATCTTTTTTTTTTTAATTTAGAATAGAATTACTTTACATACGGTTCAATTTTTATATTCTAATTCAACATTGTTAATGATCTTTCAATGCACTATATTCGATAGAAAGTCAATATACTAATTAGTAGCTCTTGAATTGTCAATTAACTTTATTACATAAAAGAGAACCAATGATAATTGCATGCTTTTGTATATTACATTGATGAATGAATGTTGAATTTAATAATATGGCTAATATCATTTATTAGGTGTCACAAAATCATATTTTTTATTTAAAAATTAAGTAACTAATAATAACATGACAATGTCATCACCATGTTAACTCATTTAGTTTTATATTATATATATGATATATGATATATGATATGATATGATGATGATATATGATTCTTACCATTTTTTTATAGTTCATACAATTTCTTATAACTTCTTATTTTTTTTTTTACAACTTATAATTGTAAATCTTATTGCAAAAAGAAGTAAGTCCTTATATACTGAATCTTAATTATTTCAACGGCCCAGCCCAATATAGAAGTCTTTGCCTGCATTCTCTCTCCCCCTTTTTTTTTGGGGGGGTGGTTGATCGACCTTATTTCGATATTTGACTCTGCCATCCTCCTTTTATTAAAGTAGTAATAATAATAGCAATCATAATATATTAACATAAAAAGTATTTAAAATATAAGATACTATAATATATATACCCTCCTCCCCCATTTGGCCATTTCTGTACTCATTGTTCCTCCCCTTTCCTTTTCTCGGTCTGCACGTCCGGCGTCAACTTGGTGAGTCGCTCTCTCTCTCTCTCTCTGCCCTTTTCTAAACTCTCACATAATTTTTAGTATTTGTTCCGCGACTTTTGTTATGATTATGATTAATTTTACGACTATATTATGATGATGCTTTTCGATTCGTAACACCATCAAGTAGTAGCCTGTCCATATTCATGTTGCTCAATATAAAAATAACCTTTTTGTTGCATTTAACTGGGATGAAAAAATGTTTCTCTTGAGAGATTGCAATAATAGTTATTTCTCTAGATAACCAAAGAAACTCATGCATCTCATTTCTCATGTTAATGCCTACTCGCCTAATTATGATCATCATTTTGATTTTGATACAAGCTAAAGAATAATCACTGTGACACCAACTAAATGCCATTTGATATGATCCATTTCAGCTGTTGATAGAAGCCGAAGTAGAATTATTGTGCCATGGTTAAATGTCATTTGCCATAATACGTTTCTACGTTAACTGTTGTTTACACTTGAACAATTATCTTATATTTACCTGTTTAAACAGTTAGTATTTGTGGGTTTTGTTTTTTTCTTGTGCACTAATGAATGATTGGTGGAAAACTTACACTTTCAACCATACATCCACTATTGCTTACAACATTTCGAGTGAGTTGAACATGAGGGTTTTAAGTTATATGTTCACTTATCAATCATGGTTTTTACTTTCTCTGATTCATATTACTCTCATGAATAATTTCATTTATCATAAATACTTTCAGTTCTTATGCTTAATGTATTTTTCTTTCTTCGATACCCCATTCGATTGGAGCCATAATACGTTTTAATTTGAATATTTCATACATTGATCAATTATTCAATGATAATTTCAAAACATTATACTTCTCCAAAAATGTTACTTCTAGGAAAAAGTCAACTTCGAAGCAACGCGGAGATCTTAACTGGTAGTAGAATAATTTATTAACTAATTGAACTTAATTTTTAGCCTTATTTTTATATAACAAATCTTAATTCATCGCCTTGAACAAGATGCGCCTGTCCTCTCTTTGACTATTTGAATGGCCGTTGCTGCAAATCAAAAGTGAATTTTTAACTTTTCGGTACCTTGTGGTTTGGCAAGTTAATAGTTTTAACCCCCAGATTTGCGGATTAATTTTTTTGTACCCTGAGCTATGTTATTTTGATTTTTAGCTGCCTTCCTTACTTTCTTCTTTTTAGCTTTTGGTCTAAAGCTTTTTAGAAATTGCAAAAAAGTCTCTAGAATGAAAAAAATATGTAAATAAGCTATTTTTTGGGTTTTTTCAACAAATATGCTTGATTAACTTTTTTATACTGACTTTACCGGTACTACTTATCACAATCTACTACTTGTATCGTATATATTATACTTTATGTGGTTATAGGCCCACCATACTTAACAAAAATAATTAAAACTTAATTAAAGAGTTTTGACCGTTATATGAACTTAGTCGGCGCTAGACTTTGGCGTTCCTCTAGCTTCCGGTTTACAGAGATTGCTAATCTCAATCCCACATTCCTTAGATCAGGCACAGCACAGATCTGTTTCGTTTCCTACCTCAGATCGTAGTCACTAATCAAGTTTTTAATCTTTTTCAAAGATAGTGGAATTTTAATCAAGAAATTATAATATTTAAGACATAAGGTTCAATTGAATAACGTTCACAATTGGGAAAATTATTTTATTGAAAGCTTTAAAGTGGTAATATTACAATGGAAAGCTTTGAAGAGAGACTTAAACTAAGATCATTAGAGATACTTGCTCATAGAGAAATGGAGAATCGCGACTTCTCTTGTGCTCAAGAATGCTCAGATTATCGTGTCCTTCTCAGCATTCGACCTCTCTATTTATAGAGGAGGGGGGTACATAGGATGCCCTAAAGGTTACAGTACATAGAGATTTTTTACATGGCTACAGTACTCTGACGGCTACAATACACACTTTATTTTACAGACCACACACTTATCAAAATAGTACAATAATGGGGCAGCCATTTTTAGAACTTTTAGTGATGATAAGACTAGTCATCATTATTGAGATTCTGCATTCCTTCATCTCCAATTATATCTTCCAGACCATCATTATCTGGATAATCATTAAAATCTTCATCAATTTGCTTAAGATGCACTGGATCCCATTCTTCAAATAATTCAAGGAGATATTTCTTCCCTTTTTCTAATAAGAATTTCTAGCCCCCATATCAAAGAGATAATCAAAGATATCTTCTGACACTACTCATTCCACCTTCATGTAGTCTTTAAATTCATTATCATATGCGAAAGTAGTATTTTCACAATGAATTAACGTTTTTCCTTGTTCGATTAATGCCCAACATTGATGATAAATGTTAAAAAATCCAATGACTCTCGATAATGCAGGATCAATAACAAGATGTACCGGATCCCCATGAATCCAATTTTATCGTTGATCATCGGGATTATCGCAATCAATAATTTGGACAAAATAATGGGTTGGTTTGGCTTTTCAATCTTCATATTCAATTAGAGTGCTATAAACCTCTAAAGTTAGGTATCTGTGAACGGAAATTTTTATTGGTCCCTCAGGAGATTTGAGAATCCAATGGAATCTTTTGAACATACATTGCTGGAACTTAATTAAGGTTGAGAAAAATAAAAATTTTGGATTTGGGACTTCTGAGAAGTAAAGTACCATCCTGTATTTTCAGGCTTTAAAGACAGGATCATTAGGAAATAATGAATTGACTGGGAAGCAAATGCCACCAACTCCAGATCTGTCCGGAAAGTAGATCATTGTACTCCAAGATTCCCAAATATCATAGGAATAATGATGATAAAAGTCGATACAGGCTGCATACTACTCATTGAATCACTTTTCTCAAACATGAGAACTTATTTTTTCTTGGATATCATAAGGGCACTGAAGGTAACTACTTTGTAATTCTAGAAGAGAAAATTTTTGGGCTATTAGGTAGGCAGTAGAAAGTAGACTAAAGCATGATCTACCTTTTGTATGGAATTCCAAGTTATCAATAAGGACTTTAGTAGAAGGCGTAACCCGTTCTAGTATGACTGGCATTTCATTGAGAATTTCCTCATTTTCTGGTAGAAGGTCGGCCTTGATGATCACCATTGGCTAGTTGTCGGGTTAGGCTGCCTACCAGGCATTTCATTAAGGATTTTCTCCTTTTCTGGCAGAAAGTCGACTTTGATGATCACCATTGGCAAGTTCTCGAGTTAGACTGTATACCAGAGAATTCTTCGATCCCTATATATGTTTAGTAGAGAATGAAAACTGGTTAAGCCATAATTGCCAACGCATGAGTCGCCCTTGCGCTTGCATATTTGATAAATTCTTTTTTACAAAACCAAATATTCATTTGCAATCGGTTCGAATAAGAAAAGGTTTTGGGGCTAAAAAGATTAAGAACTTTTCAATTCTTCTTATGGCTGCAAGGATTTCTTTTTTCATTGTAGGATAGTTGCATTTTGCCTTATCAAAATTCCACTGCAATATTTGCAGAGTTTTTCTCCTTCTTTGATTTTGAGTACCGCACTCCAGTGTTCATTGTTGGCGTCTGTCTTAAGAATTAAATCATCTTCTTTGTTAGGCAAATTAAGGACAGGAAGATCTTTACACATTTTCTTGAAGTTTTGAACAATCTTTGTATCGTTAATAGTCCATGTCCAACTTACTTCTTTCTTGAGTTTCTGCTACAGTGGCTTTCTTAAATTAGCCAAATTTTTAATGAAATTAGAAGTTTACGTAAGACATCCAAAAAACTTTTTCTAGTTGCTTCATATCTTCAATTTTTTAAGGAAAATTTTATATTTTTTCCAAAATATATTTTTGTAGAATAATCTATCCACCTTTTATCTCTAAACCTAAAAACTCAATTTCAGTATAAATGCACTTGTTTTTTCCCAGTATAATACTATGATCAATGCATCTTTGAGTGACAGGCAGAACATCATCTTTATGTTGCTCAATGGTTTTAGAAAATATAAGGATATCATGAATGTAAACTAGACAACAATGATTAAGGTCCTTGAAAATGTTATCCATTCTTCTCTATAATATTTGAGATGCATTTTTAAGATCAAATGGCATTACTATCCATCCATAATATCCTTGTGGGGCACTAAATACAATTAAAGGAATACTTTTCTCATCCATTTTTATCTGCCAATAATCACTTTTGCAATCCATTTTCGAGAACTAAGAGGCTCCTTAAATTCTGTTAACAATGACTGTTTTGTTAGGAATATAATGACCATCAAAGATAGTATTATCATTAAACTTTTTATAGTTGATTATCATTCTAGCTTTTATTTTTTTTTTTCTCCAGCATGATTTCTTACCATGAAACCATAACTACTGTGAGGACTCTTGCTATTTCTAATTAATCATTTATCAATAAGTTCTTTAATTTGTTTATCAAATTCTTGGATATCCTGGTGGGTATACACTATTTGTTTGACTCGGATGATGATATTGGGATTTAATAAAGTGATTTTAGCAAATGTTTTCTCTTTATCTCAAAATTTTAGAGGATTATCAGAATAGAGTTCTTGACATAATTTTTCTTGTTGTTCAACAATATGCTCTTTAATAGATAACTCAAGTAATGAGATTGTCAGTGCTACCTCTCGTTGTGCAGGCATTACCTTTAATTTTTTGATGAGTGTAAGCCTGACTTAATTTTTCAATAGGAACTGAGTGACCCTTAATGATAAATATTATTTGATTTATGGTCTGCGTGCATGGAGAATATAATCTTTGAAAATTATTTCCAATAATCATATCATGAGATGGTTGATCCGTAACCCATAGAATTAGTATAATACATTGAACTCCTCCTATTTCTATGGATAATCCTTCTATGGCTTCATTGTGGCTCATAATACTATTATTAACTATCCTTACTTGTAAAGGATTTTTAGCTATTTTCCACGTAGAATGAGAAAATAATGATCTTTTTTCAAAGCATACAGAACAGCCGCTATCTATGTAAGTACACAATTTATATTTATTATATCCATCTAAACATATCTTTATTGGCATATAAATGCTATTAGAGTTTGTGTTGGTAGCTTCATAGGATGTTTTTATAGTCATATTTTTGACTAATTCATACTCTAGATAGGTTCACTGACAGTTCTAATTTTGTATCCAATGACTTTTCTATCTAGACTTGTTAACCGATCTAAACTGGGTCTTACAGTCTCAAAACTCATTCTACTCGTTTAACTGGTTAAGCTAATTATATCATCTTCCTTAAGTTCTTCTTTAGCGGATGAAGATCCTTCTCCCCAATCTGATCTTGTACTCATACTTCTTAATAATTGAGGTTTAATGGTGATTTTACCAACCTCATCAATTTTTATTATATTTTTCTTACTAGTCTTGGTAGGATTGGCAAAACTAGATATCCATGATCGATCTATTTTTATCTCCTGTGGATTGGACTTGGTCCTCTGGATCTTTTGGATGGGGGTAAGACTTTCAAAATTTTCTGCTTCTATCATTATCACCTTAGTTTTGGGGTCTATTGTATTATCTAATTTATAGATAATTTTTCAAAATATTCTTAAAGGATATCTTCATCTTTTCATGTCCATCCCAACTGTTTTTATTTTAAGGGATAAGAAGTTTTTAACAAATTCATCTTTTAGACTCACGTAATATCCAGGTCGACAGTTGAAACCTACTAACCCATTACATAAATTGATTTTTACCCCTGTGATTTTCTGATTATTAAATTTGATATGCCTAATTTCACATAATAAAGTGTAAAGATCAAGATCTTTACCATAATATTGTAATTGAGTGTTTTGGATTTGGACACTTCCGACATTGATATACCTGTACTTTCTATCTTTGTTATGCTTAAGGATATTCTCCCAATTAATCAGATTAACTTCTCCAACGTCATACTCGCAATCTTTTATTTCAAGGTCTCCTTCCATCATTTCACATACGTATTTGTTTTTAATTAGTAAATGGATTTTTTTATAAATCATATCTTTTTAGATTATGGGAAGATTCCAATCTCCTCTGACTTCCTCATGATCATTGTCTACAACAAACTCTTCTCCTTGAAGATCACCAAGGCTAACCGAGCTACTTTTCATCATATGACTTGTTTCTTCATATTCATTGTCCTCTATAATTTCAACAATTCATTTGTTGTTGCCTATGGTTAGGTGTAATGCCTCATCTTCACTAAACTTAACATAATCTAGGCTTTCTAAGGTTTCAATAAGTTTGTTATTCTTTCTATTTTTGCATTCATTTGCATAATGACCTACTTCTCCACATTCCCAATATTTACAGTTGTTTTTTTCCTGCTGGGCAATAAGTAGCTTTCCTAAAAAATCTTCGTTTTTTAGAACTTGGCTTGTTATAATATTTTCTTCTATATTTTTCACCTCTTTACTTGTTAAAGCTCTTTTTCTTATAGATTTTTCTTTTTTCTTCTTTTCACAGGTTCTGTTCCCCATTGGTGAGGTGAATCTCAGCAATTTAAGAATTGCTTCTTAATCGTCTTTTGCTTTTGAAGATCAAGACATTGTTCATTGACTCATTTTTGCAAATAGAAAATTCTTGAACTAAGGGTATCAACAATATCTGTTCGTTCAAACCATGCCATGTATTTTTCATTAATTATAGAATTTATAGGATATGGCAACTTGTCATAGAATATGCCAAGATTTGTTTCATTATACCCAATTTTGTAATAACATTGACTGAATTCTGCGATATAGTTTTCTAGGTACCTCATATCCCAGAGTTTTATATTGTTAATTTTTCTTTGCCATTTTCGTGCTTTCTCTTCAGAATCAATTTTAGCTCCGATGAATTCAGTTTCTATTTCTTTACACAGACTTTTGAATATAGCAGTTGGTGTTTCCATCAATTTTAATGTATTTTTACCATGTTCGCTTAATGAATCATACCAATCAGCTACAATGTCAGAGAAACTATACTCGATATAATTTAGGAAGTTTGTCGCAGTCCATGTAGTATTTAGGTTTAGGACACTGTTCATTCATCTTTTCCAATGCTCAAATATCTCTTATCTATTACGGGCTCCATCAATGTTTAAGATATATCCAGTTTGACTAATTTGGGTAAGGCCAATCTCTTCATAGGTCGTTGTTTTTCTTGGGATAAATCTGAAGAAAAAATTGCTTGTACGTCCTGTAGGAACATACCTAGGCCTTAGGAAATGAGTGTTTATTCTGGATGGTTCACCAAATTTTTTAGATTTAGGAACTACATTGTTAACGAGATTAGTCTCAGGTTTATATAAGTCAATCTCTTCTCCAATCTCGTTAATCTCATCCTCAGCAGCCATTTTACCATATTTTTTCATCCAGTTTTCGTTTAATTTTTTCTAATGTTAATGCGTTAAGATCATCAAGTTTAATAAGGTTCATTTGCTGATATATTTCTTCTTCTAAGTTGACATAATTAGGGTCTTCATTATCATCCGATAATATATTATATTTATCACTAATTGCGCTCATAATTTTGTTTAATTTGTCTGAATTTTGTTCTTTATTGAACATTTTTTTGTAGCTCTTCAAGAGTATATTATTTATACTCCTTCTTTTTTTCTTTCTTTTCAGTAGATTTTTTATTATATTATTCTCCTACTTCTTTTTGGATTTTTATCTTTTACAAAGAAAATGAAATCTTATTTTTTAGATTTTCAAAATGATATTTATGCTGAAAAGTAGTACTAATTGTAGGAGTAGCTTTTTCGCTATGTCTAACTTTGTTAATAAGAGAAAGACGGACGATAGTTAATTGATTCTTAAGATCTTTTAGTTCAGTCTTAATTTTAGCTAATTCTGCTTTTAATTCTAAAACTATATCAGTGAGATAGTTCAATTGAGGTGTTAAAGAGATATTACCTTCAAGTGAGTGAACAATGTGTGAATAATTAGGACTAGGACAAGCAGGGGACGATTCAAGCATTAATCACAGTTAATCATGATTAATTAGCTTAATTAGTCATTAATTATCTTAATAATCTTAATTATTATTGTGCACGTAGCTCTGATACCACTTGAAAGAGGGCCTCTAGTTCTATTAGTGGGCCAAAAACTACAAACACAATTTTAAATTTTTCAAAAGTAAGTTTTTAAGAATTTGGGCTAAAATGCAAATATGGGAAGTTTAGGGACTTAAAGAAAAATGGAGGGTAACTAAAAATTCAGTCATCAAACGTCGAAGTACAAATTTATTCACTCTAAAACTTTGGGGTATGAAAAAATTAATGTTGCGTACGTCAGGGCATAAAAATGTTAACTTTCCATCAAATGTTCACCAGCTCGCTTGGCTATGTAACTCCAAAGTGTTGCCTACACAACATAAGTTAACTGACACATACGTATAAATACTTCATTAAAGTATAAATATTAGAGCCTTGAATTTTAAATTATGACTTAACTTAAACACAATGACGTCAATGCCTTACGTTATAATTTGGGTAAAAGTTATTAAAGAGTTACTTTTAGAAAATTTATCGAATTGTTAATTTTAAACTTCAACTTAAATATTATGTTATCCTATTTTCAACTATTTTCTCAGTTAGATTTTAAAAATCACTTTTTTTAAATAGTTGAACAATTAATTCATTGAACTTAATTTTTGAATTTAATTTTGGCCTTCTTCTTTTATGTGATAATAAGCATTTATTTTACAACTTACAGCTTCTTATAATTTCTTACATTTCCTTAATTTTTGAAATTGTTACACCCTTTTTATGGAGAATAATAAAATTGTTCTTTTTTTTTATTTGTTCATAGAGAGATGAAACAAATGTTAATTTAAAAAAACCACCTTAAGTGTAGAATATGTTTGGTACTATAAATTTACGAGCTTGAATTTATTATATTGTTATCAATTAACTTGTCTAAATGTTTATTTTTATTAATTATGTTATTTCAATGTCATTTCTTCTTATCCAAAATGATAGTTGTAGAAAAACAAAATTTGTTTATATATGTTAAAAAATAATTTGCTTCGTGACGGTATAAAATTAATTTCGTAAATATCACTGACATATTACACATTTGCAAATCATACATCACAGACCAACACTGATGCACACATATCTAAAAATATATCTATACAACTTTGTAATAATTCAACAACTGCTTAAATATATCCATAAAATTTTTTACAATTTTTTATATCTTCTTGTATTTTCTTATATATTCTTACTATTTCTTTGTAGTTCATGCAACTTCTTATTTTTTTAACAACTTATAATTATAAATCTTATTGCGAAAAGAACTAAATCCTTTATGTAGTAAATCTTAATTATTTCAACAGCTCAGCCCAGTATACAAGTCTTTGCCTCTCCCTCTTTTTAGTTGACCGACCTTATTTTGATTTTTGACTCTGCCGTCCTCCTTTTTGTTTTTTAAGTAGCAGTAACAATAATAATAATCATAATATTAACATAAAAAGTATCAAAAATATAAGATACTATAATATATATATAACCTCGTCCCCCATTTGGCCACTTCCGTACTCGTCGTTCCTCCCATTCCCTTTTCTCGGTCTCCACGCGGGCGTCAACTTGGTGAGGCGCTCTCCCCCCCCCCCTCTCTGCCCTCTTTTAAACCCTCGCATAATTTTTAGTATGTGTTCCGCGATTTTTGTTATGATTATGATTAATTTTATGACTGCATTATGATGATACTTTTCGATTCGTAATTCATTTATGCGTAAGGTGATTTATCTCTCAGATCTGGTCGATTTTCGTGTTGTGTGGGCTCAAATTTCTGATCTGATATTCATTTTGCTGGATTGTCGAATCCATAGTATGTAGTTGGCGTACATGAAATCTGTCCATCTGATCGAATTTTTCAGTAGCTGATTGTATGGACTCGATGAGTATAGTAATCATTCTATGCAGCGGATTGAGGATTCGATGCGAAAGGGTATGGCGAATCGGAAAATAATGGGTCTGTTACCATGATTCCTGTGATTTATTAGTCAATTAGCGTATGATCCGTGGGTTGGGTACTGGTGAAATTGATTTGTGATAGTGATTCTGGAGATTTTTTGAGTCAACCTGTTGTATATGGCGTGGCGTTACATGCTTAAAAGTTGTCCATTCTATGTTCCATAAAACCATTTTTGGAAGTTGTGAGGTAAAACCCTTTTGGGTTTCTGCACCTTCTTAACTTGACCTCGTCCTGTGTTTCTTAATTTTTGTTTGGATTGTAATGATGGTTCTGTAATATTACATGGCAATTTGATGGTGACATTTTTCTGAATTTTGTTTGATAGGTTAAAGGGGTTGTATCTTTGTTGACTAGTTCATAATGGGAGGAGGATTTAGAGTATTGCACTTGGTCAGACCGTTTCTTTCATTCCTTCCTGAGGTTCAAAGTGCAGACAGGAAGGTTCCTTTCAGAGAAAAGGTCATCTACACTGTTATCTCTTTGTTCATTTTTCTGGTCTGCAGTCAGCTTCCACTCTATGGCATACACTCCACGACGGGTGCTGACCCGTTCTACTGGATGCGTGTCATCCTTGCTTCCAACCGTGGAACTGTTATGGAGCTTGGTATCACTCCTATTGTCACATCTGGGCTGGTGATGCAACTCTTGGCGGGGTCAAAGATAATTGAAGTTGACAACAATGTCCGTGAGGATCGCGCACTTTTGTAAGTCTCTGGTTTGGTTAGAGATTTTTGTTCTCAATACATGTCTCATGAGTAATGACTGGCCCTAGTCTAGATTAGTTTTCAGAATTCCATGCTTTGTTTGCATGTCGTTGATTAATGATTATTAAATTCGTGAAGATGTAACTAGAGAACAGAGTTGCTTATTTTTGGCATCCTTAAACAGCCTAACGCTTTTTGTTTTCTCAAGCAGGAATCCATACTGGTTCAAATAGATTGTCATGTACTTAGTGCATCCTTCTTGGCTGCAGTTCTCATTCAATTAGATTATCGATGACTAAAATGTGTTTGCTTCGACGTCTAGGTGTGATATGCTTGGACTGTTTCTGTTGGTGGATACATGAGGCAAAATTATTCGGTTGTACTTCGTTTTTGATTTTTGATTCTTAATCTTCCTTTTCTTAGGAACGGTGCCCAAAAGTTGTTGGGCATCCTTATCGCTGTTGGGGAGGCTGTAGCGTATGTCCTCTCTGGAATGTATGGGAGTGTGGGCCAGCTTGGTGTTGGGAATGCAATTCTTATTATTCTTCAACTTTGCTTTGCTGGAATTATAGTGATTTGCCTCGATGAGCTTCTCCAGAAGGGATATGGTCTGGGTTCTGGGATTTCACTTTTCATTGCAACCAACATCTGGTGAGCTATTTGTTATTAGTTCTCCCATTTTGTAGTACTTGAAGTTATATACTGTATTGGTGATTTTGTGTCATCTTTTGGCTCACACATTAATTTTTCTCTTGGCTGTCAGTGAGAATATCATCTGGAAAGCATTCAGCCCTACCACTATCAATGCTGGCCGAGGGGCTGAGTTTGAGGGTGCTGTCATTGCCTTGTTCCACCTGCTGATAACGAGAACTGATAAAGTTAGAGCTCTTCGGGAGGCATTCTATCGACAGAACCTTCCAAATGTGACAAATTTGCTTGCAACAGTCTTGATCTTTTTGATAGTCATCTACTTCCAAGGTTTTCGCGTTGTCTTACCTGTGCGATCAAAGAATGCACGTGGCCAGCAGGGATCATATCCCATCAAGTTGTTCTACACCTCCAACATGCCAATCATTCTCCAATCTGCCCTTGTTTCCAACTTGTACTTTATCTCACAGGTATCAATTGTCGATATACAGATATCAATTGTTAAAGTCATGAATTTTAGGGTTGTACTTGTAACACATTCGCCTTTTTCTCCCGCCCCCCTTGCAGCTGTTGTACAGGAAATACAGTGGAAACTTTTTCGTCAATCTGTTGGGCAAGTGGAAGGAATCTGAGTATAGTGGTCAGTCAATCCCAGTTGGCGGTCTTGCCTACTATGTTACTGCTCCAGCAAGGTGTCTATATTTTATTGTGTATATAAATTAGTTTCTCATACACTACAAATTTGGTTGGTGTTGCTTATTGCTCCATTTGTTGAATTTGCAGTCTTGCAGATATGGCAGCCCATCCGTTCCATGCTCTCTTTTACATCATTTTCATGCTTTCTGCTTGTGCTCTATTTTCTAAGACATGGATTGAGGTTTCTGGATCTTCTGCCAGAGATGTGGCCAAGCAACTGAAGGTATTGATAAACAGAACCTTGTGGAGTCTCCTTCTTGATGTGCAGTACTTGTCTTCAATGGTGTTGGTTCCTTCATTGGATAATCAACATTCTAATTTTCCCTATTCTTATGTGATGCGCATCACGGTTATGAGTGGACACAAGTCACCTGCTCTGGGCTAGGGATTGAAAGATGAATCTGATCTGGGTAACTAGTTAGAGGAAACATACTGACTTAAAGCATAGGTCAATTAGTTTTGAGCACTTCCAAACCAGTCCAATAAAATTCACTGTTCTGGAGTCCTATACTCCTATCCAATCGATGCAGGGCATCATGGGCTCAGTTTTTGCTTCTGCTGTTGATATATTTGGGTTGTCAAACATCCGTGGTTTTCTGGATGCTAGTGATTAATCGTAAGCTGCTTGGATTGTGGACATTCAAGTAGTATGGTTGTCATCTCTACACCTTGGGTCAGGACTTAGCGGACCTCTAACCTGACTTGTCTCCTACCTAGCAGGGGAAGCCTGTTTTTGACCATTGGGGCTACGCCTGACCGAACGAGCTATGCCAAGTTCTGTTCAATGTTTGTTCCGTTTTCTTGCCAAGCTTATTGGATGAATCAAAAGGAAACCTGAACATGAGACTACCCAATATGAACCAGGAGGTGTTGTATGGTCTAATCCATCTTGAATGTTTGTAAATTACCTTAACCAAAAGTCAACTTGAATGGGCTGTTTGCCTATTGAAACCATTCCTGCCGTACCTTGTCGCCATTCTTTTCCCAAACTTTAGGCTGCCATAAATTATGCTTCTTGGTAAGGGAGTCCTGTGAGCTGTTGTGGTATTGTGGGAATTAGGGATTCAACAAATGTTATGGCACATCCCTAGGCTGTCTTCATGCATCTAATGTATTGAATAACTTATTTCTGAGCCCCTCTTGTTACACAATGTTCTGATCATGCATGCATCTCTGTTGAGGGTGCAAGAGAACTTTTGAGTATGATTGGCCCCCCCCCCCCCCTATTGGCCTTTTCTGCTTCCTGACTTTGGTACCCTTTGGTGTATCATACTTTTTTGTGTAGTCACAAGACGATGTTGCAACATTACCATTTTTCCCCTTTATGGTTATAAATTTGAGGAGTTTGTTTTTGCAGGAGCAAGGAATGGTGATGCCTGGACATCGTGACTCAAACTTGCAGAAGGAACTAAACCGCTACATCCCCACAGCTGCTGCCTTCGGGGGGATGTGTATCGGTGCATTGACAGTGTTGGCAGATTTCATGGGTGCCATTGGGTCGGGCACTGGTATTTTGCTTGCCGTGACAATCATTTACCAGTATTTCGAGACATTTGAGAAAGAGAGAGCCAGTGAACTAGGCTTCCTTGGGCTTTGAGCTGCTCCAAGACCATAATTTTTGGTCCAGTTAAGGGAAGAGAAATAGATGATCCATGGCTAGAACTCCACAACTCAAGCTTCTGTTACCCTGGATTCTGTACTAGTTCATTTGTCGTATCTCAACACATTACCTTTTGTAGAACGCAGTCCTTTTTCCCCCCTCTGCTGAAATCATCGAATTGTAGAGCACGTTAGTGTATCATTGTTTTTTAACCTATGTGATGCATGGATTGAGAGATTGAACACGTCAATTTGTCTTCAGTCGTCGTTCAATGCCATTGGCTGCTTGTATTCTAAGTTATAGATGCATCACGGCTTAAAGCGGCCAGTTTACACTTCCGAACAATCTTGTGATGCTGCAGCTGCTCCATTGTTTGCTCACCCATTGTTCGTTTGTCAGTTGTCCAATGTGCAACAGAGGTGCATGAGTCGCATGACATTATGCGCCCAACGAAAGAAAAATTGAAACTCCCAAGAGTCGCAAACGATGCCATGGTAGTGAAAGAAGAGAAATAGGACCGGATTTTGGTGTAGACATGTCTAGTTTTTACAATATCAATGTCATTGGCATCAGGCAGGTCTATATGGCACTATATAAGCCTTGAGTATTGAAGTTCTAGACAATTCTCATTGATCAGCAGAAATCTCTGTTCACTCTAGGCATCTAAGGCCCCTAGTAAGATACAAGATATCGCGAGAAATGCTAAGCAAGTGAAAGATTTATCAGTAATGCTAGAAAATGAATCAGCATGCTTTATAGCAAATGTTGATGCTAACCACGCTTCATCAAAAATCGAAGAGGTCATAAATTCACAATTCATTCATTCATCAAGCAGTGTCCCTTAATAGAGGATTATTTGTAACACCCTTAATAGAGGATTATTTGTAACACTCTCTGTTTCCGGATGAATTCAAGATAGATGAGGTGATAAAAAATGGGCTTACGTGATGATGATCGTTTGGATCGTCGGGTCTTCCGTTCCCCTTTCAATAAAGGCATTCCTCGGGATTTGGCTCGAGAAATGCCCATCCGACGGTTAAGTTAGAGCCTTGCGAGAGATGGGGGTAAACAGAAAAGACAAGAAAAATTAGATGTTGATGTGGAATGTCAGAGTTTAGATCTATGTACCCCGCATTCATTACTTTTCTCATAGGGTAGGTGAATATTAGAGGGAACAGTGCAGAGGGATTAACTGATAATTTGGCACGGTGGTCTTAGCCTCTAGGCCTTGAAGAAAATAGCCTGGACCAGGGTACACTAGGGGCCCACATAAGAGCCAACCTAATGGGCCTTTTGTGTTGGTTTGATGATGTGGCTTTACCAGCAGAGTTTCTTCTGGATCACCCCCCTCTTTATCCAAACACACGTCGCACCAAACTTGAATGGTTGTATATTGGCTTAATTACTAGTACTGATTGCTCTCCTTAACAGTATGCAAGAAAGTACATACGTCAAACCAATTAATAAAGCATGAAGTATCAGTAATTATAAGCCACAGATTTGAGTCAGTTGCATAAAACATTAGCTTGATTGTCCTATTATAGTATTATGTAAAATTTCAAGTGACTTTATTAACTTGCATTGTGAAGATAAATAGGGATATTCTTTCCGTGATTCATACGGATTAATAGTTCATTTATAATCTTGTCACTTTCTTACTTACTCAAAACCCAAAAAAAAAAAAAAGAAAAGAAAAGAAAAGAGAATGACGGCAAGATGCTCTTATAACTTTTGATCAAAATGATTCACTTTGGCAAATACGGGGTTGAATGATACTCTTACAATTTTTTACTCTCCTATGGGTTTGATAATTCCTATTTATTTTAAATATAACTGCAGAGTAGTTTGGCTACATTTAATACATAATTAACAAAATCTAATGCCATTTGGCCCCTCTTTAGCACCAAAACAAGAATTTGTGATCACTGTCGCTCACACTAGGGGTGTTCATGGTTCGGGTACCCGAACCAAAAGAGATTTCGGTTCGGGTATCCAAAATTTCGGGTCGGCAAATTGGTGAACCGTATCCGAACCGAAACTTTCGGGTGACGAAATTCGGTTACCCGAAAATTTCGGTTCGGGTTTTTGGTTACCCAATAACCCATTTTTTCTAAAATATTTTTTCCTACTTTGCCTAATAATTTTGTTGTACCCATAATATAATTATTTCTATTTATGCTAATAAAACTTGTTGTATTGAGCCAAGTTGCATTTTAAATTATTACAAAATATGACAATATAACCGGATATCTTATCACCATTCACATTTTAATTAACCTAAACTTCTATAAGGCATAAGCTTGTTAACATCATATTCATGCCCAACACATTCAAATAAAATAATGCAACGAAGTTAAAGTACTGGTCTTCTTCAGGTTTCTAAGTACTTGATTTACAAAGTCTTTAGGGAATGGATGATATAAAAAAAGTTTTGAAAAAGTTTAAAAAAAAGTTTTGGGTTTTCGGGTACCCGAATCTTCAAAATGCCCGAACCGTACCCGAACCAATAACCAAAAAAAATATTGGTTCGGGTACCCGAACCAAAATTTTCAAATATTTCGGTGCGGGTACCCGAGATTTTGGATCGGGTAGCGGGTTTTCAGTTCGGATTATTGGTTATGGATATTATTGAACACCCCTAGCTCACACACACACGTACACACACAGATACATATTGAAAATGGCAAATCCCTAATTGCTTAGGCTTTACAACCAAATTTCAAACCTAATTTATATGCACATCCAAAGAAAAAAAAATTCAAACCTAATTATTTTAATTTTGTAGACTCTATTGAAGCAGGATTCATACTAGGCGATGATGATATTGTAATTGTGATCATTAATTAAATCATATCAAATAGGGCAATTACCCATAAGTGCTTCATACATTACATAGTTTCTATTTATTTTTTTATGAAAATTGATACTAAACATTATTAATCATTCATGTTATTAATTTTTATCAATAAAGTACATAATTGTTAGAAAAGCATAGTCATCAAATTGTTACATGAAAAATAAAATAATGCAATAATTATCAAGATTAAATTAACTATAATTCATTTTAATACCTTATAAATTTTAACTTAATGATCTTTGATAATTTGCATCTTCTAACCACAGGAATTGCACTTAAGAAACTATTAAAAATTTTAATAAAACCTCAGAATTTTTTCGCGAATCACATTGATTACTAAATAATAATTTAGTATCATTCGTACAAATAATTCTTTCAATAGAGAAACTAGAAATTCTCATACACATCATATTTGTGAAAAAATAACAGTTCGTTGACAAAGCAAAATTAAATACGAATTCCCCAAACCTAAACTTGTGGGGCGAGCGAAGCGTCATGAAAATGGAATCAAGAAAATATTGATATTATTATATTAATTAACACAATTTTTTTGGGCAGCAATATTAATATTTAAAACATTACAAATTTGGAGAGGATATCCAAAAATCCATTGGAAAGCAGAGGAGGATCCACCAGAACACGTCAGAAGCGTCAGCCCAATTGGTGGTATTTAAACTTTTTCTCTAATTTTGTTTTCATAATCAATCAGTTTTTCACAATTTTCATTTCAGATTAAAAGAGGCGGCAAATCAAAATTTCCACCAACTTCATCAACCAACGGGTCAATCAACTCAATTCAATCTTCAAATCAAAGCAAATCAAACCCATAATCGCAGTCTTCTGCCATTTTCTATCTCCTCTTGAAGCTATTTGAAGCCCTAATTAGGGTTATTTTTGTTCTTATCAGAAGCCGGATCTCAACTTTTGATCAACTGAATCAATGGGGGTTCCGGCATTTTACCGGTGGCTTGCCGATCGGTTCCCTTTGGCGATCGCCGATGTGGTGGAAGAAGAGCCTGGGGAGGATGAAAATGGCGTCGTACACCCAGTTGATGTGACTAGACCTAACCCTAATGGCATGGAGTTCGATAATTTGTATTTGGATATGAATGGGATTATTCACCCTTGCTTTCATCCGGAGGGGAAGGTAAGTACTTTGTCTCTCTCTACTTCTCGTCAATTATATGCATTTTATTCATGTGATTGGAGAGGCAGAACTAGAATGTGTAGAATTATGCGGTTGCTCAAAAGGACAGCATCTTCTTTTTTGGGGATTCATTAAGGAAGTAGTAAAGGTTTGATGCTTTACGGGTCTTATTGGCTTGGGGCTTGTGCGTTATGCATTTGGGGTTTATTTAAGGATGATTAAAAATTTTGAGCTTTTCGGTTGTTGGATATTTGAGAAAATGAGAAAGTGCACTTTGTAAAAATTTGTTGGACGAGAGATTATATATGGCTTGTGAGCCAGTATCTGTATGACTTCATGGAATGCTTTAGTAGACTCCAATAGATTGGCTTTATGTCGCACAAATTAGTAGGAAAAGCATATTCTTTCATAAGTTCCTATGTGAAATAACCAAGTTGCTGAAAGTTCAACTTTTTACTCTCAAAATGAAATGCGAGCATGTAAAAATGCGGAGTTGGTTTGGCCTTTAGTCATCCGACAGATATTGGATGTGGTATGGTCATAAGTTGTTTGGATTTTCACTGTGTTTTTCTGCAGTTTAATGGTAGAACCACTTTATGTGCTTAATGTTGGCGTGAATGATCCTTCCATGACAAACATTGAAACTACCTAGCAACACCAGATGCTTACACTAAAAAAATGACTTTGACGATGACACCTGGATGTCGGTAAGAACTGAGGGACAATGCCCTCCTATCCTAAGTGGGTGTACCACCAAACAAGCTGCTAGTTGATTAACGGAGGCATTATGAAACTTGGGCCCTGTTTGTGATTTCATAATCTTTATTACTGAGGAAACGATGCCAGTGGATGAGAATTGTTTGTTCCTTGTGGATCGTGTAACTTAGTCATAAAACTTTGTGATTAGTTGGAGATATTCTGTTGCGTTATTAGAAGGGCTGCTATGTTCATCATGTATGATTATCTGAGTTTGAGAGTATTTATGCTAATTGAGATATGCAAAGACTGGTTAATGCAGAGACAATGCAACTGAAAAAGGGGAAAAAGGGACAAGAAATTGGTCACTGGAAGAATATCACCTCAGCATTGTTTACTCCAGTTTGCGCTTGTTCTATATATAGGATTTAAGTGCAGCAAATTCCAGCAGTTGTCACTGTGCTAGTAACATGTATCAGGGTTCCTTTGTTGGCCATATTTTTGTGATGTTAAGAGAGGGCATTTGCCTGCCATCCCCCCCTCCTCGCTCTCACGCAGAATCTCGTCTCATAATTTACAAGTCGTTTTGTTCATCATTTTTTTGATCTTGGTATGGGAATTGAATCAGTAATTCCCATACTTGATATTTGGTGCATGTTTTTTTAATTTGGAGTCTCATTTCTAAGGAATCACTCAAATGTTTAAGTATGAGTAAACCTCCCCCTTCCCTGTGGTTTGTGTAAACTCATATTCGAATGAAATTTTCTCATTCTTGGGTTGAGCCAAACAAGCGATACTTAGGATCAAAAACCATTCCCATACCTCTTGGTTTCATTCCTAACTCCATTCCATTCCATTCCATTCCAACTTTTTGAACTAAACGACCCCTTATGGCTTTTCTGTAGCTACTTGTGTCCGCTTCTATAGGCACCATACCTGATGGAGCTGCTAAGACTTTGTGGTTCCTTTGACATCATTATCAATGGAATCCTGGCTCTTCTTTCTGTGGGCACAAGCCCTAATGTTTACATGCTACTGTCAGCAGCTTGGCCTTTTGCAGCCTTATTACTATCTTTCACTATCTTCATGAGAACTGCAGTTGTATCTTACCATCCTTGGTTTGCAATTGTTTTCAGATCTTCCGGCTACTTTTCAGTTCCTTAGTGTGACACCTTAGTGCTAATGTGATTTCCAGAGTAAGTCATTTGAAAACCTCTTCTTGGGATACAATTCTTTTCACAGAGTAGGATTCATCTTTACTTTGAATTCTCTAGTTTGAATACCTTGAAATCTTATGACCTCGGGGGAGTTGGACAATATTCTAAAAAGTACTATTTTTACAAAGATAATATGAAAATGTTTAAAATTAAAAAGTGGAACAGAATTGTTTAGAAATTGAGCATTTCTTATGTGTTGGACGCCTGAATGTGTTAGGGAAGTTTTAATATTTATAAACTCCAAATGCAAGGTGCATCGTTGAGTATTCGGAGTGTTGTCCGCTGGGAGTTGTGTTTTCAATCACCAAAGTCCACTCGAGCGTATCAAGTTAGGCAAATCAAAGATGAAGAGAAATAGAACTAAACTACTAAAACAAAGAAGATTTTAATTGTAATTAAACTTAAGGTAGACTAACTAATCGAGTTAAACTCTGATCTCCTCAAGTTAAGCTAATATTGAAGGATGGTCGGTTGTATCAATAAAGTCCACCCAAGCCCTCTCTTAAGGGTCAATAGGCTAGTCTAATTATTCTAACAACCTATTTTCATGGGGTTAGTTCAATTAGGCTATAAGAGTAACAACTCTCGACCTAGCTAGCGACCGAGGCTATTTTCATGTCCAAATCCCAACTATTCTATCTACCCGCATTAGACAATTAACATCACCCTTCAGCATAGGTTAATCGCCCCAAAATACGGATGAAAGTTATTTCAAGCATTTCATTGAACACGTGGTGGGCGTGAGAGAAAATCCTAAATTCTAACATAAACAAGATGGGTAAAGGCATAACAATAATCAATTGGCCATCAAGAGGCTAATTACAATCAAAACTCACAAACTTAATTGACACTAAGCATCTATAAGCAAATCAAAGCAACAGTTAACAAACTAGAAAACAAAACAAGAAACATGAAATTAAAGAGGAAGAGAGGAGAGAAACTTAGCCATCAATTGCAAAATCCAAATCTTGTACAATGTATGCAGCTGTGTTTAAAAAAGTGCGCCCGGGGCGTGCCTAGGCTCACAAAAGCCCGAAGCCCACCCTCTTGCGCCTTGGAATGGGTCAAGCTCATCCCATTCTTAAAGCCCGCGCTTTTCTGGGCTTATCTGGGCTTCAGACCGAGTCACAAAGCCCATGAAGCCCGCGCTTTGTAGATCTTAATAGACCATTTGGGTAAAAAAAGAAAAAAAACCCTTATGGGGACTCCACCCCTCTTTTTGTTTGTGGAAGCCTTTCAATCAAGTTGCTACTAGAAGTAAACAAAGCATATTGCTGCCATTGAACTTGAGTTTGGAGCTGGAAACCCTAACTCTAATGACAATAATCTAGTAAGTGCTTTGTTCTTCTGTCTTCTTTCAGACTTCCTTCTTCATCTTCATCCTCTTCCTCAGTTATTCGACGGCCATGGAAGGTTTTTTTTTTATTTCCTCTTTTTTTTTTTTTTGGTTGGGCTTCAAGTAGATCGAAAATGGTGCTTCCTCCAGTGCTACAGTGGTACTAAACCCGTGCTCTTTTTTTATTTTGTGCTTCTTAATCTTTCTCCCTTTCTCTCTCTTTCTCTCTCTCTTTCTCTCTCTCTCTCTCTTCCTGGCAGCATGTGTCATGTTTTAGGGGTTCAATTTATACTAATCTAATCGAGTTGTATTTAATGCTTTAATTGTATTTTGTCTTGTTTAATTGATTCTCCTTTTTTTTTTTGGGTGATTGGTGAGAATCACTTATTTGATGCCATTATCTGGATCATTTTCGAAGAAATATGGTTTTGGAATGATTTTCAAGCATTTTTAAAAGTAAAAGTGCACCTCGCGTCTAAAAAACCCGCGCCTTCGCCTTGAAGCCTGCGCCCCGAGTCCTAGGACCCTTTGCGCTTTTTTGCGCCTCAGGCTTTTTTAATCTAAGGTATACAGTAATCTACTCTAAATTATTTACCCTCTAATGAGTTTTGTGGCTAAAGCTAAACTAAGAACTCCCAAAAAAATCGCCAAAGGAGAGTCCGGAAGCCCCCAAACAAAAACGCCCGAAGGGGTTTAAATAGAAAATCAAGCGAACGAGGAGCGGAGAAGCCGGCGCATGACCGTGCCACGTGGCCGTGCCAGATTTTTGGCACGGTGGTGCGGCCTCCTGTAGTTCCTTCTTGCCTTCTTCTTTTTGGCTCTTCTTGTCCGTCTTCGCTCCTTTTCGCGACGTTTTGCTCGATTGAAGTTTATTACCTACAAAAGCAAACAAAACAAGTAAAAATTCTAAAAATTATATTAGTATACGAGCTAAAATTAGGTAAAAGGGGCACGTAAAATACGATAAATTATCGCCTAACAGAATGGTATTCAAAATAAGTGTTTCTTACGGACTTCACATGAGAATTAAAATTGCTGGCGTGTTCTGCCATCTTTAAAACTGGAGATTGATTGTCTAAGGCATATGATTTGGAGGGACCATGTAGGTTTGGGCTTAAACTTATTAATTCGTTTGTTTCATAATTTAATACAGCCTAGGGCATTCCAGAACTATCTACCTCCCGAAGTTGCACTGCATTACCCATGTGTGAACTTATTACTTGCGTTCATTTCCTAAGGAAGACAGAAATAGTGATTAGTGAAGGAAAAAGCTGGTAAAAAAGCTTTATAGAAACTACTTTCTCTGGCAAGTTAGAGTGAATGATAGACGAAGGCTGAAGATATCTTTGGCATTATGGCTACCAGGCTATGTCTTTACGATATAAATCTCTGTGTGATTAGCCAGTGTCTTCTGAAAGCAAGTTTCCCGGTTGTCTTGTTGCATACTGTTGAGTGACTTCTGCCTCCTGTTGCTAAATGTGCATCGTGAGAGGAGAGAGCAGAAGAAAGAGGGAAGTGTATTGATTTTTTATTCTTTAATGCAGCCTGCGCCTGCAACATATGATGATGTTTTCAAATCAATATTTGCCTACATTGATCACCTCTTCTCATTGGTTCGCCCAAGGAAGCTTCTTTTTATGGCAATTGGTAAGTCTGTTTGCCACGTATTCTTTTGTTTTCTCTTCAGCTTTTTCTCTATGGAAGTGTTCTTATTTTATCCTGGGTGTGATAGATGGAGTTGCACCTAGAGCTAAAATGAATCAGCAGCGTTCACGTCGCTTCCGAGCAGCAAAAGATGCTGCAGAGGCTGTAAGCTTTTCTTTTCACTGTGTAGTTTGTCCTGTATTCCTTTTGACAGATCTGAGAGTGCCGACCTTGGTGCTCATTCTGTCATCTTAGGAAGCAGAGGAGGAAAGATTGCGGCAAGAGTTTGAGGCTGAAGGAAGGGCTCTGGATTCTAAAGAAAGACCAGAAACATGTGACTCAAATGTCATTACTCCAGGAACTGAATTTATGTTCGTGCTCTCAGTAGCACTTCAGTACTACATACAAAAACGATTGAACCACCACACTGGATGGCGGAGGATAAAGGTTGGCTCTAGTGATCTCTGCTCTCAGTTCCCTTAGAGATCGGATGATTTCATAATACTGGAGTGATTCTTGCTTTATCTTTTCGCTGTATACCTCTGGATTTCAGGATAATTTCTCTTTAAATATATTTACGCAGCTGCATTGGGTGCTTATTTGAAGGTTATTCTGTCTGATGCCAATGTGCCTGGTGAAGGAGAGCATAAAATTATGTCTTACATTAGATTGCAGAGAAACCTTCCTGGTTTTGATCCAAATACACGACATTGTTTGTACGGATTGGTGAGTTATCTTCAATCTCTAATTTATCTTATGTATTTTTTAATTTATTTTTTGCCTTTGTGTTTTAAACATGTTTGCTCTTATATTACTTATATGCTTAATCATATGTTTTGTGACCCATTGCTCGATTTGGATTGAAAATACCAGGATGCTGATTTGATTATGTTGGCTCTAGCAACTCATGAAGTGCACTTTTCAATTCTTAGAGAGGTTGGCTACAATACGTATTATGTCACTATCTTAGGGGTAACAGTTATTGATTTCATTCGTCTTTCTGTTACATAACCTATTTTCTTCCAAGTAGATTGTCACTCTGCCTTCGCAACAAGAGAGATGTTTCCGCTGTGGTCAAGTTGGTCATCTGGCAGCTGATTGTCATGGGAAGCCTGCTGACCAAAATGAAAAGTCAAATGGAAATTTGGTAGATGATACTCCCATTCACAAGAAAAAATACCAGGTTTGGTGGTCGTCTTTTCTGGCTTAAGTCATTGGTCATCAAAAAGTCTGTAGGTGTCTTTCTCGGTTCTGTGCTTACTGAATCGCTTCTCTTGCATGATCATCATGAATTTGCTCTTACAGTTCCTCAACATTTGGGTATTGAGAGAATATCTGCAATACGATCTGGAGATTCCTAATCCTCCGTTTAAGACCAATTTTGAGCGTTTGGTTGATGATTTTGTGTTTTTATGCTTCTTCGTTGGCAATGACTTTCTTCCACATATGCCTACATTGGAAATTCGAGAGGTATTCCTCAGAAGCTGCCTTTTTTCTTTGTTGCCTGTACATGCGTCCTCATGTGTATTCAAGATTCTACATAGTTTCTTTTATTTTCCTCTTGAACAAGTAAAAGCTGGTAACATATGGGCTGAAGATATTTACACCATGAATTTTACTTTTTCATTGCTTGTTTCCGTTTGCTAGATCATAGAGACTTCTTAAATGCCTGATAAATTCTACCTTTTTTTTTTGTTTTCTTTGTTGGTTTTTTTGGGGTTGGTTGCAGGGTGCTATAAACCTACTGATGCATGTATACAGAAGGGAATTTGCTAATATTGGTGGTTATCTTACTGATGCTGGTGAGGTTAGTTATCTCTGCATGTGAAGTTACTGTGCCATTTTTGTATTTTTCGTTTGAACATTGCTGTGAAGGGTGAACTTTTTGCTTTGTCTGTATTTCTCATCTGCATGTGTGCCTGAATGGTCGAATTCTCTATAGTTTCTTTAAATGTGTACACTGCTTGATACACTCCTTGTCCTTATTTGTATGGTAATGTGTCTGCTCATTCATTAAAGATATTTGCCATATTAGGTATATTCGTTTTGTTTCATCTTCTAGGTAGTTCTTTTTTATTTTTAATGTTTTTTTATAGAGCTCAGAAACTTTTTCTTGAGGACCTGAATTTTTATGTGGAGCTCTGAGATCCTAATTGGATCTTAGAATTTTTAGAAGATCTAAAAAAAATTGGGTTTGAAGCTCTCAATTAAACTGTTGTGAGCTTGCACCTATTAGTGCGGTCCTAATACCTCCAATTGATCTCTGAAGATAGCTATTAAAATAGAAGATGTAAATATAGGAAATATGGAAATAGGCATGAATTGAGTGCTTGAGGGCAAAACCATCCTCAAGACTAAGATGATGAAGCCAAAATGCTCTGGTTGTTTGTGAAGTTTGGTCTTGCTGAATTTGATTAATAAGATTGGAATTAAAGCAATGGACACATACTAACATGACCTTCACTGGCATTTCAAATGTGATGTTTCCAGAACGTAGGAAGGATATGGCAGAGATGTATTGGACAAAAGCACTATTTGTTCATTTATTGATTTAGTTGGGTTTTTTTTTTTGGGGGGGGGGGTCTTATTGATTTACATTACTTGCCGTAGAGAGGGTGATGCTTGAAATTCAAGCGTGAACAACCTCAAGTTTCAGTATCGTGTGAGCTTCACATGTCGGATAATAAACAGTTGGTAGTAACGTGTTGGGCACATATATTCGAGGCCATTGGTGGATCCATATACTCAGTACAAGGGTGTGTGACATCTGAGTTTCATGAAAATTTGATCAGTGCCAATTATTTTTTATGGGTGTCTTTTGAGGAGGGAAAAAAAAAATCCTAAAGAACCTCCATAGAGAATGGCTTAGAAACTTTTGGCTAATAGGTGCATTGGACACCCTTGACCCTTGGTCGACGCATTGATTAGCTCCGGTGGGAGGGTGAGCTGGTTAGATCATATAGTAGACCTTTTTTCAATTGTCATGGTTTTGATGAAAGTGGTGATTAGCTTTTATGGTCAGTTATGGTTTGGTGAAATGGATAAAAGAAGCTTGTAGTAGAAGTTGCCATCATGGTGATGACCTTAGAGCTGCGGAGTTGGCTTCTTGCAGACATTAAATCACAAACCATGGTTGAAATGTGGACCAATCATTATATAGACTTTAAAATATGATTTTGTATGTGTGAAGGGAGTAGTTTACAAATGTGTTTGTGTTTTGCAATCAGCGATAGGCTTAATTGATCATACTACATAGGAAGAATGCTGCTTGCTCGAACGGACCATAATTGCCCATACGGTGAATTAATCCCTGAAATAGACATTGCAGCACAATTTGAAAGCCCGGTTCACAGAGTCCTGTTGTAAAAAGGTGATGTATAATTCCCGGACATAGCGGCTGTTGTGGCATTTGCTGTCCTGATTTGGTTGCATGGCTGGATGTACTGTGATCGCGAGCCTAATTGTGAGTGCATTTCTTCAAGTACCTGAATGGCGTTAATGGTATTAGCTTCTTATGCTCAGGTTTTTCTGGATAGAGTGGAGCGTTTTATTCAATCTGTTACAGTTTATGAAGATCAGATCTTCCAGAAACGGGCCCGCATACAGCAGGTACTTTATATGCTAGTTCTGATGGTCATTTGCTTAGCACACAGTACCCCTCCTCCCTGTTTCATCCTTTCCCAGCCACTGTCCAGCAAGAGGAAAGAGGAGTAAGAATAACAAGAACGGCATGCGCTATTTGTCCTGATTTACATATATATTCTTTTAAATAAGGAAGATGTATGTTGATTGAAAGGTGTGTGACAACCATAACGGAAATTGCAATTAGTCAAAGAGATGTCTAGAATAGCAAAAAGAAATCTTTTGTGTTGGGAAAACCGAAAACATATTGATTGTACTTGCTGTTTCCTGGCGCAGCTTTCTGAAAGATAAGTAGAGTCCTGCCATTTTCTTGAAGAGATCCATAGATCTAGTATAACTTTCTAGCGTAAGGATTTATTTGCTGCAGTACATCATTTAAAATGAACCTTTCCATAGGTCCTGAGCAATCCACTAGGAACTTAGTCTTCTAAGCGAAATGCTGATGATAAAGCCAGCACGAAAGAAGGGGCCGGAAGCTCATTGATTGTATAGTCGATTTATTAAGTTAATGAAAAGATAAACTGACTAAAGAATTAGGCTTTAGAAGCTCAATTTAACCCTAAATTGATAAGAAGATTAAAGATAATTATCAAGATGCATAAAGAAAAGGGGTAGTCAGGTAGCCAACAACAACTTGAGGGTCTCTTGGCCATTTAAATACAAAAAGGTTTAGGGCAAATGGGGGAAAGAGATTAGCAGATGTTTGACATAATTTATACGCTAAAAGAATAGCCAATTGTTGGAGGTATTGAATGATCATAAAATTGAATGATCACATTTTATGTTACTTAGACTTTGATGCAAGTGTTTGACGTAGATCTCTGTTTAGGAATGGGACTTGCTCCCTCTGAGAATATTGTTTGCTTTTCTTTTGCGATAAAGTGTCAGCAGTCCATACCTGCTGCAGGAACCAGGAATGTTGAGCATCTGGTATGGTGCTTGAGGTGATATGATGAGTCAGTGTGATGTGGCTTATACCCCCCCCCCAATTGCTTTCATTGATTGATAGTAAGCTCTAGAATGGTGCATGGGATAGTAGATTGAGGGTCATTAAAATAATAGTATGGCAACGAATTGAAACTAACGAGGTTAATTACTCAGTATACATACTAGATAATTGGAGCCTCTTGCCTGAGTCATTCGTTGTCGGTTTTCTGGCTATGGTTAAAGACTCTTTGGTTGGAGAGGAATGTTAGATTCTTCTTTTGGCTAGTGACTGGTCCTCTGACTGTTCCCCCTACCTTCCTTCCGTCCTCTGTGCTGCTGCTGCTTTATAGGGTCAAGTCAAGTACCAGGGGCTGTGCCTCTCAACTCTGCTTTTCTATTTCTTATGGTCTGATATGTTAAATCAGAAGGAAAATGGTGCAAACCTTTTTTTTTTTTTTTTTTTTTTGGGGATAAAGACAGCCTACAAGCATATTTATTGTCCTGCTCTCTGTGAATTTTCTTTGTTGTTGGCCACTCTTGACCAACAATGCTCAATTATAAGATTGTAGCTGTGAAACAATACCCCTTTCTAAATTGTGAGTCCTGAAGGGCATTTTAATTGTTCTCTATGACAGAAGTTCGTATCCTTTGGTGACATTGTCTCATTCAGAGTGCTTAACAACCCCGCCCCCTAGTGTAGTTGAAGAGATACATTTTCCGAATAAATTTTCATAAGCCATGCAATTATATGATCCTGCTCTCTTTGGGGTTTTCTTTGAATTCATTTAAATGAAGTGAAAATGCTTCTTTTACAGGTGATTGAAAATAATGAGGAGATGAGGAATAAGGCGAGAAGAGAATCAGGAGATTTGTCTGAAGAGCCACAGCCTCCTGTGGAGGATAAGGTTAGGCTTCACCACCTGTTGTGTGGTCTTGTGCGCAGAAGGCATGCATAGGTCACTGGCAATGGTGTGGCTTGTCATGAATATGCTGCTTGGCAATTTACATGGGTTTAATTTTAAGTAACTTATTTAAATTTTATTGTCAAATGTTGGACATGGTTTCTTCTTTGTAGTTATTTAACTTGTTTACATCCTTACCGACTTTCTTTTTTTTTTTGTTTTGGGGGGGGTGGTTGGGGGCTTTCAACGTATAGAATCTTTTGATTGCTATGTCGTCGTCCTTGCAATTGGTTGGCTATCATTGCTTGATTGCTGGTTCCCACTTGACTCCTGTAAATTTTGAGAAACCTTCTTCACTATGGGATCCTGGCAATACTGAACTGAATGACAGTACAATTTTCTGTCTGGAAGTGCTTTGTTGGTCTTAACTGGTGTGGCCATGTCAATCTAACTAATGCGAACTTTTCTTTTGAATTGTGTCTTTTTAATCATTTAATGCGTTTTATCTTTTTTTTTTTTTTTTGGAGTATTGCAGATCAAACTAGGAGAGCCTGGATACAAAGACAGGTATTATGCAGAAAAGTTTGGTGCATCAAGTCCTGAAGAGATTGAGAAAATAAGAAAAGATGTGGTCAGTTTCACGATTTCACACTCAGCATCTTTTTAAAGTTAGTTTTTCTGAGAAAATATAATGCATTGCTCTGGTTCTCTGTGCCTTATTTTATGTGCACTGCAGGCTATTGGTTCTTAGAACAAGGATGTGGCCTATCAAGTACTTATGATCCTTATGTCAGTTATGTCTAGAAATGTCTGACATGAATAGAAGGAAGATCATGACTACGTTTGGTGCAATAAATCTTGTTCATAGTTGTGTCTGAGAAGGAAAGTTAAGCTGCAATTTCCAATTGGAACTGGGTCTGCGCTCTTCCCTTTCTGACTGATTAGACCTCAGAAATTTTGGCAATTAGTCTGAGGTCATGCATGCTCCGATTTTGTGGATGTTTAAGTAATGCGTTCAGTCAGGAAAGTTTAAGACCTTTTGTTTTTGTGTGTTGGGGGGAGGGGGGTTTGTCTGGTTAATATTTTCGCATTGAAGTATAGTTGAACTGTTCTTGCTGAATGATAATCTATTGAATGGGTTGATGTGCTGCAAATTGCTTCTCGTGTTTTAGTTCCATGCTGTTTTCCCTGCTTTTCACGTGAGGCTGTAAGAGCATAAAAGGGTTTCCTTGCTCACACATTCATTGTTCCCTCTTTATGCATATTTCATAGTTTTCTTGCTGAAAAGAGACTTTTGTCTAAGTCGTAGAGATGTGAATAACATCCATCATTGGTGGGGTGGTGGTAGTGACTAAGTGTCATTGTCTTTTCTTTCCCACCTTTTTTAAAGAAATGAAAAAGTTAACGGGGGAGGAAGGAGGTAACACAATTGATGGGCTTCTCCTGTCTTTTGTCTTATGCACACTATATTCATGTCACTACTTTTACTCTGTATTTCTGTGAAGCATTTTGATTTAATCAAATTGAGGATTAGTTTGGTCCTTCGAAAATACTTGCCACTGAAATTGTTTATCTTTGCAATGTTACTTTAACTTATACTTCCTTTTTATGATGATTCTAAATGTGCAGGTCTTGAAGTACGTGGAAGGCTTGTGTTGGGTTGCTCGTTATTACTACCAAGGTGTTTGCTCATGGCAATGGTAAGTGTTCTGCTCCTGATGATACAGATAGGATCATTTGTTGAACTATGTGCGACGTGTCTTAATGACTTTGTTATCTTTCTGGTCTTTTGAAGGTTCTATCCCTACCATTATGCTCCATTTGCTTCTGATTTGAAAGATTTGGCTGATCTGGAGATAACATTTTTCTTGGGAGAGCCATTTAAACCTTTTGATCAGCTCTTAGGAACACTACCATCTGCAAGGTTTTTCTTTTCCCCCCCTTCCGCCTCCTAGTTAGAACTGATCCATGTCCGTGTCGTGCATGTTGGGTTGACCATAATGTTTTCCCCGTTGGTACAGTTCCCATGCATTGCCTGAGACATACAGGAAGTTGATGACAGATCCGTCATCGCCCCTACTTGAGTTCTATCCTGCCGGTACTGTTCTTTGATCATTCAGAATTTGTAAACTAGCCACATTTTCTATCATCTTCTTATGTCAGTTACTGATTTTGCCAGATTTTGAGATTGATATGAATGGTAAACGCTTTGCTTGGCAGGTGCGTTCAAGTCTAATAATCATTATTCATCCCCTTCCCTCACTCCCCCTTCTTCCTGTCTTTTTCCCTTCATTGCCTATATTATGAGTTCAATGTTTGCTGTTCTTTAATCTTTTGTTGTGTGGACTAGGGTATTGCAAAATTGCCATTTATTGATGAAAAGAAATTGCTTGCTGAAACCAAGAAGCTCGAGGATACTTTAACGGTTAGTTTCAGTCATCCGTCTTTACACACACACACACACAGACACACACAGACACAGACACACACACACACACGAGGATACTAGACTGTTGTTCTTTGAGATTATACTCGCTGCAGAGTACTAGATGGAATTTCGTCAGCTTTGATGAGACTGTTTCGTGGATGGAAGGCTTAAACAACTTCTAGGCCTTTTTGTTTTTTGCCTTGACTTTCTTTCTTTCTTTTTTTTTTTTCCTTTTTGGATGAGTTAGTCACCTTTATTTATTTACTGGTGATAGAGGCTAGAATGCGGCACCATGATCAATTTCTTCCTGACATCTTGTCCAGGATTGATCTTTTCGTTTTCTTGTATGTCACTGTGTTTCTTATTGTGTTCTATCTGTATGAAGATCTCAGGATGTTCTCTTATATTCTACGCAGAACACGTCAAGATGCTATTTTTATATGTCTAATGATTAATCCATTTATCAGAACTGCTGCCATTAGCAACGAAATGTCTTCTCGAAGGTGCATAGTACATACTGCTCGAACTCATGACTATCCTTGCCATGCGCATAATCTTTTTTCTTTTTCATTTATTTTTAATGAAAAACTTGGGCAGTGATGCTCAAGCGATAACTTGAAGCTGGTGGTTATCCCTATACGTCGGTACAGGAAATGTGTTGTATATTTATACCTATTTTATTTGATGGATGATTGTTTCCAGGTCCCTATTATGTCCTTTTGTGTTTTTTTCTTTTTTGCTTTTTTGGGTTGTCTTTGTTGATTTTGTCAATGTTACTCATACTCTCTGCTTTGCCTATCTTATATGTGTCCAACTCGTGGTATGCTGACATAGGTATGGTAATTGATGCTTCATTTTAGGCTTATTCTAACAAAATTTTTAGAAAATAGTTAAGTTTGAGATGATAACTTTAGTGCACTGACGGTTAAGGCGTTCAGATGGTTGTAACTGATTCTGAAACTCTTCCTAATGGTCAGTGTTAGTTTATTGCTGAAGTCTAGTCGGGTTGATGAATTATCTATATCACCTTTGCTGAAGCTGTGTAGATTCTGGTACAGAACTGAATGCTATGAACATGCTCATGAAAGAAATAACATACAGAATTTTGAATGAGAGTAGTGCTTATGCTTTGGATTTCGCTATGCAAAGTGACTGGTTAAGTAGCGGCGAAGGAAATGCGTGAATTCTCTTTTTGGGGGGGGGGGGGAGTCTGGGATTGGGGGCATGGATTCAAAATGAAGGCATTTCGTTACAAAGAGGCTGCTTTGAAAAGGTTTTGAAGTTGAGTAAACTGCGCTTTGCTGTATTTTAGCTTGTCATGTTGGAAAGACTGCATTAATAGAGTAATGCTGTGGTGTTCATTGCAACACCCATTTTGAAATTGAGAAGACTTCAATTTATAATTTTTTTTAGTAGCTTATAGCCTTATACTGTTATACATTAAGATTTTATTGTTTACAACTACTTGTTACAAACTTTTTTATATTTGTGCTAATAGTAGCAGTATAATCAAGTCTTCCCAAGTATAAGTAGCAAGCATCATTTGATAAGTCTTCTTTTTTTGGTTTTTTTTTTTGGGGGGGGGGGGGAATCGTGGACTGGCAGCTGAGATCTGTTATGTGATTGCTACGTTAACGATGTTCCGTAATATCATACCCCTTAGTACAGCAAAGCTGCATTTTGAATCCCTGGTTGGAGGGTTTGTGAGAGGCTTTTTTTGCTGGGATTTTGGTAAAAAATCAGGTTGGTTGAAAATTCTGCAATGATGTTCTGATGTGTACTATGAACAAGGATTTCGGTTGCGATTTCGGTTTCGACCATGATACGGCAAAATCGCTCTAATACGGCAATTGCATTCCATATCGCGGCTACCGCGGCATGAAAACGCGGTTCGCCCAACTCTAAAACCTTTCCAATACGGCCATTTCTTCACGGTCCGGCCACATTTTGAATCCATGGCTATGAAGGTCTTGAAAGGCCTTTTAAATTTGTTCTTGAGGATTTGGCCAAGGTAAATGCAGTTTACCTCAAGGTTTCTAGACTTATCTTTGATCTGTGGGTCACTATCTATGTAGTTCTGTTAAGGGGTCTAATCAAACTTGCGGCAGGGAAAATGGGGTCTTTTTTTGAATCGAGTGGGAGCTATAGTGGAACCCCACATGTGATTATGAGGTTCGGGGTTTGATTCTTATATATCCCTTAAACGCGACCAATCCTAGGACTGGGAAGCATTTGATGGGGCCTTTGGACCTAAGTTGTCCTTCCACGGGCATGGGCTACGAGGCCCTTCCAACTATATTGATATACTGCCTTCTTTTCTCTTGAATTTTTGAGTTTGGATTTTAAATAACTGCTTGTTGGCTAACTGACGTCCTTGAGAATCCCATAATTGAGTTAATAATGTGCCATTTTGCTCTCGTTAATAACTGTCCATATGTGCAGGTTGAAGAGCAGCGTCGGAACAGTGTCATGCATGATTTGTTGTATGTCCACCCTGCTCATCCATTAGCTTCACATATCCTTTTGTACTACCAATTCTACAGTAGGTTGCCACCAGACCAAAGATGTGCTTGGCCAATTGACCCCAATGCGAGGTTAGTGTTTCATACTGTTTCCATAATTGAATTAGTCATTAGCTGTGCCAGCAGTTGTAGTGTTTTCCGCAATCAGCAATCCAGGCTTTCCCCCTGATAACTCAACACATTTTATATACAGCGGTGGAATGAATGGATATCTTTGGTTATCTGAGAGGAATGGGTGGATTCAGGTGGTCCCGTCACCGGTTTCTGGGCTGCCAGATATTGTCAATAACCAAACTTTGTATGTTGTCTTTGTTTTTGTTGTAGTGGTAAACCTTTTTGTTTATTTACTTACTTCAAGAGCAAATATTTTTTATGCAGAAACATAACATACTTGAATCCCTTGCCTCATAAACATGTTCCAGTACCACCGAAGGGGGTAATCATACCGGTAAAGGTATGCAGTTGATGCTTCCTTTCACCTTAAGACCACATCTATGGATATGTCAGCATATGTACTATTTATTTCATTTAAGCGTTGCCAAAATTACACATATTGTTTCATGCGGTTTGACCATTCAAGTTGCCTGACAAATAAGTGTCAGACTAAGCATATACATGTTCAATCTGTTTATCTGTAGAGGTGTGATGAAGTTTTCCATGGCATAGAGTTGCAGTCATTTGGGATAATTCATTTGTATTATCACCTTCCATGTTTTGCTCTTGGAGACAGTAACTTAATTGCAATTGTTTCCCTTCAGGAGATAAAGTATTCTGATGTAAAACCTTTCCCTGCTTTATGGCATGAAGAGAATGGCAATAGGCGACAATTTGGACGTGAACGGTATAATTCCTATCACGTTCTTCAATTTTTTAACTCCACTTTTTGTCAGTCTTATGTCTCGGATATTGTTTTTGAAACACATCTGAGTCCTGTTGATGTGTCAGTCCTTACCTGATATCTCTATGCAGTTATCTTCCTTCTCTTTTGCCCTTTTTTTTGGGGGGGGGGGTGTGCTGTGGTATTGCCTTGTTAGGCATTAATTTTGCAGAACTTCTTTCCTGGCACAGCTACCTTTTTTCTTGTATATAGGTGGCAAATTGGTGGTTTTTATTTTTGTTTAATTTTTTTTAAAGTGGCTCATCCAATTTGGCAGGTTGACAATAGATCCAATTATTGATGCATGATCTGTTTTTGAACTAAATTGGTGCCTATGTCCACCTAACTGAACCGTCATTTGACTACTTGTCACAAAAAAAAAAAAGCAAAAAAAAGAAAGAAAGAAGATTATTGTTCGACCCAACCCTCTACCGTGGCAATCTAAACCCACAGAGAGGAAATGAGCCTTAAAGAATTCCATCTTTTACCTTCCACTGTCACAACCTCTATTTGATGCTGCTTACCTATCTGAGGTGCACATACACGGTGCAAGTTCTTCAAAATTCATAACAGGGAACATGATTATTGGCAAAGGATTCTATCCATTGAAATATAAGGCAGCAGTCTCTGGCTATCAACCCCCCCCCCCAAAAAAAAAACCCTAATAACACTTATCCTTTATTAAAATCGGGCAGCATAGCCATTGGAAATAGTTGAAAGTAAATATGAAATTCTTTTCCCTGTATTTTTGAACTGATTCGCAACCCACAATGGAAGTCCATTCAAGCCATTTACTTGGATGAAAACATGTGGTTCTTTTAAAAAAAACTATCATGACGCCTAATGCCCATATATGTAGCGATATCCCTGTATCTACGCCTTTTTTTTTTTGGGGGGGGGGGGGGGGGGGGGGGATGGTTGTCATTTCTGAATGCCTCTAATTTATTTCAAATTCTCATGCCCATGAATCATCCTCTGTCTCCCGATATATTACCACAAAGTGTAGGCTGTATGTGCTACGTTCCTTGCATGCCCATATCTGTTAGGCTCACTTTGTTCTCTCCCTACCCTGCAAAAATTAAGATTGTAATGTAGTGGTTCCTAGCCATTGATATCATTAGCAATTTGAAATACGGGCTGAAATATACACTAGATTCATGCAACAGTGCAACACCAAAGGTAGGGTATGAGCGGTTTGTTGAAGGTGTCTCTACTTTTGTAGTGTGTACTGTAAATTCGTTCGTTTCCCTGCTGATATGATTAGTACCTTCTACCTGCCCGAAGTATTTAATATAGTCGGCAACTTTGTTGCTATGAGCTCTTCAAATTTGTTACTTGCACCTCCATGAATACAGAAATTAGATGCTCAGTTGTCTCTGCAAGATTTCCTTATAAAGATGACATATAAACCTGAATCATGAGTGCAGATGGGATATTATTTTGACTGGGTTATGCGGACCGTAGTGGTTGGCTGTTGACAGCATAAATAATAAGTATAGGCATGAAGCCCTGTATAGTCATATGTGTAATAAGTTTAATAATCATGGATTCAAAATGTGGCTAATCCGCGATGAAACGGCCGCATTGGAAAGGCCGCGATATTGAACACGATTCCCACATTAGAGTGATTTTTCTATATTGCCATTGAAACCGCGATTGAAATGCATTGTGAAAAATTTTAAAAAAATTGTCACAGTAAGTTACGCTCATGTTGGTCAATACGTCTTATGCTAATGTTGTTACTGAATAGCCTCTACATGTGAATTGTAGTCCGTTAAGTTTCAAGGTGATATGGTTGCTGTCACTAGAAAGACCTTGATGCTCATGTTATGCATCGGCTACAACATAGTTCTGTGGTAGTTAGAAGCTTGATCGTGATTGATGATTGCCTGTGATTCTTCCCCCCCTCCTCCCCCCCCAAACAAAAGGAAAGCCCCTCTTCGATATCCCGGGCATGGGATAGTTTTTGATGTGTGGTTTAAGGGATTATTTTTAAGATTGCTTACGACAAGTACTGCCTTGTTTTGTGCCCCCTTCTTCACATTGCTTCACCTTTTGTGATTTGTGCTTATCCGCTCTTCATTTTTTAGGCCCCAAATACCTGGAGCCATAAGCGGACCTCAGTTGGGTCAAGCTGCTCACCGTCTTGTCAGGAACACACTAAACATCAAGCATAGTGGTTCATCTCCCTGGTTGTTAGACTACCAGCCACAAATGAATCATCCAGGCAACCATATATGGTATAGGCCAAGGCCTGCTGGGCCTCCGGGGTATGGAATTGGAAGGGGTTACTATGATGACATGAATTACTATTATGGGCAGCACCATGTTTCCCGACCGTACATGAGTGGGCCTAGATCACCCTCTGAAATCCGTGGAAGTAGACATTATGGAAGAGCAGAAGACAGAGGAGAAGATAGCCATGAATTGAGAACAGCTATGTCAAATTTGACATTGGAAGGGCCTAGGAACAGACCCCTGGCACCAATGGGCCGGATGCAAAACAACGGCTTCATTACGAACTCTCTGCAGAATGGGGCTCAACTGCCATCACCACCAGTCAAGTGGATTAAACCAGAAACTGGAAATAACAATACTTTCAGACGACATGACAAATCGCCCCAGAAACAGGTCAGGCAGGTTTATCAGGTGAAGACACCAAAACCTCAGACAACCCCAGATTCTGAGTCAACTCAGCGAGGATAATGTGAACATCAAATCGACAGCAAAAATGGTTCAATGGTTTAGTGTGGAGATTCCATGACTCTCCATTGACATGTACAGAGAAAATGCTATGCTTACGCATGCACAATTGCACAAAGCTTCAGAGCAAGCGAGAGTGAACCCTTGATATGGTTTGATGCAAGGGTTTGGTGAAGCTTTCCTCCTGTTGTCCTTTTTATTGTATTGATTGTTGTTAGCATTGATGTCCTTGTAAACTCTTTCCAGTTATACCATATGGGTTTACGGAGATGTAAAGCCAACACACTCTAGCTTAGGCTCATGTTAGAAATTAGTGTTTCAATTAATTCTGTAATTAGATTTGTAATTCTATTCTCGGACATGTACAAACATTACATTCTGATAGATGGGGAAAAAAAAAAATTCACTTCACTTTTGGGCCCATGTTTTATTCTTTGAAGTTCATTATGTGCTGGATAGGACCCTCAGGTATATGTGAATTTGAGCCTTTCCCTTTGCTGATGGTAAGAATATGTTGAGTGCTATCATGTGTCTCCTTGGTTGTCACTCTCCATACCATTTTTCCCCTGTTTGATTTCTTTCTTTTAAAAAGTATGTAGTATAAACACCTTAAAAATATAAGAAGACGATACACTAATTTATATTTCTTCCACACACACACACAAAAAAAAAAAAAAAAAAAAACAACGGTATAGCGCAGGCTGCGAGGGAGAAAATTTTTTGCAATTGGCTAAACAAAGAGCTGTTTAATAGGTATTTGTTTGTTACTTATAACTAGCTTCATTATTTACTGCCTGAATGATTCTGAAGGTGGTTGTTGCTGGTCGCCACTGGCCACTTATTTTAGGTGGAGGCATAATCTGTAGTTACTGTACATGAATATGGATGTCACAGTCACCTTTTTGCAGTCATGTATTTATACCTTCTGGCTATAAACAATTGAAGGGAAAAAAAAAGAAAAGAGAAAGAGTAGTCCAACTTAAAATGATTAACAAGGAGGGATAACGATCGCAAAATGTCGTAAATATAATTCAGGGCACTCTTTAGACTATCGCGGGGCAGTAAAAGTGTCAAACTTGACTTGAGCCCTCAGAAACTGCGAGCTGTGAAGGGAGGGGGGGGGGGTTCACAGAGAAGAAAATGAAGAAAAGAGCTAGTGAGTGAGGAATAGCTTGATTGGTATTCTTTCTATTTGCCGTTCGATGTGTAAGGAGCTTGAGTCCTCGATGTATGAAATTCTCAGCTGGGAGAATGCAAGGGGTGAGAGGGTAGTCAGGGCTTATATTATATTCTCGGGTCTATAGACTCGAGAAATGTCCAAGTTAGTAAGACAAAATGTTCAACTTGATACAATAAATTGCTCAACTATATTAAAAAAATGCTCGACCTCATAAATTAGAGAAATAAGGAACAAATAAAATACAAAAAAAAAAGAAAACAAAAGAGTCAACAAGTTGCAGATCCGAACTCGTGACCTCGATAACGAAGTGCAGTAGCGAACATACCAACCGCTGCGAGCCAGAAAAGTGCTTTCCGGCGACCAGAAAAGTGCCCCCTCTGCATCCCGGCGAGCTTCCGACATGCGTTGTTTACGACAAGGGTGGTAGAACGGTGAGAAGACACCACCAGATAACCCCCCTCCTCTAGGGTGTGGGTGCGATCTCTGGCAACGGTCACGACAGAGGTGGGGGTGGAGAAGGGCTAGTGTGGCAGCCTGTGATAGTTGGGTGGTCTGATCGAAAGTCTGTGCGAGATTGTGATGTAAGGAAGCTGACGTGTTTTCATTTTGGTGTAAAGTCTGATCAGTTCCTGAATTGGGCTTTTGTCAACTTTTCTTCTCCTCTTGCTTTTCCTTTTATTTATTCTTGTAACCTTTTACTTTTCACTTACTCTGTTTATTGTTTACACTGCAAGACTAATTCTGTCCATTTGTAGTTTTGTATCAAGTCATTCCTTTAGACACTTGTTTCTTTCTAATATTGCTTAACTTACTAGTATTGATTTTTTTAGTTATTAATATTATTATTACATATTCATACTATTAGTATCATTATTGTTGGTAATGTTGTGTTTTGTTGCTATTATTTATTTATTTATTTTTCAGAGCCTTAACTAGTAGTAGGACTATTGGTGTTACTCTATTATTATTATTATTATTATTATTATTATTGTTGTTGTTGTTGTTGTTGTTGTTGTTGTTGTTGTTGTTATTAATATTAGTACTATCTGCATTAGTAGTTGTATTATTTCTAGAGTTTATTTATTTATCTATTTATTTATTCTACTATTTATTTACTAAAGCCTTAATTAGTCGTAGTATTATTAGTGTTACTCTTTTGTTGTTGTTGTTCTGAATATTTTTATTAACTGCATCAGTAGTTGTGTTATTTCTAACATTTATTTATTTATAGCTTTAATCTAGTGGCGAGCAATGGGATAGTCCTTGATTGTCCTGGGGGGTAGGAAGAGGGACGGGATAGATAGGGTGCGTTTTGCGTCTTATAATGTAGGGACTCTTACTAGCACATTTATAGAAAAGCTTTATATATAAAGGTAAGGTTAACATAGCTTGTATCGAAGAGACTAAGTGGGTGGGCACCAAAACTCGAGAAATTGATGGGTATAAGTTGTGATATTATGAGTTTGCTAGAGTTAGAAGCGGAGTTGGTATTTTGGTCGATAAGGAGTTGGTTGATCAAGTAGTAGAGGTGAGGCGTAAGGGTGACTGTCTATTAAGTTGGCGGTAGGGGTAGAAATTCTCAATGTGATATGTATCTATGCACCACAAATAGGGCTGGCGGAAGATATTAAGAGAAAATTTTGGAAAGAATTAGATGAAGTCATTCAGAGTTTACCTCAAAGTGAGAAACTCTTCATAGGTGGAGATTTTAATGGGCATATCGGAACAAAGACAGATGGATATGATATAACACATGAAGATTTTGGTTATAGGGTAAGAAACAGTGGCGGGGTGTTAATTATGGAATTTGCATTTGCCTATAATTTGATTATTGTTAACTTCCTTTTTAAGAAAAAGGAAGATCACTTGGTGACATTTAGAAGTGGCATCACAAAGACTTAAATTGACTACTTTCTAACTAGGAGAACAATAGGATGTTTTGTAAAGATTGCAAGGTGATACCCAGTGAGGTTTGGGGGACTCACCAAAGCTCAGCATAAACTATTGGTAACAGATGCAATGAATAAAAGGTTGAAGAGGAACAAGAAAAGGGTCGGAGACTCTAGAGATAAATGGTGGAATCTTACTAATGAAAACACAGCTAAATCATCGGAGAAGATTAAAGTAAATAGGAATTGGAAGCAATTAGAAGATGCAGACACAATGTGAGAAGCAATGGCAGAGTGCATTCGTAGGTAAGCTAAGGAGATCTTAGGAATCTCTAGAGGAGGTGGAGGCAGAATAAAAGGAACCTGGTGGTGGAATGAAGAGGTGAAAAAGAAAGTTAAGGCGAAACAAGATGCATACGTTGCCCTGATAGATAATACAACTTGACGGAGAAAAGAAGTAAATGAGGTTTAGTACAAGGTTGCTAAAAAGATAGCAAAGAAAGCTGTTACTATAGCAAAGAACAGCGCCTATGAAAGGTTGTATTAGAAATTAGAGACTAAGGAAGGTGAGAAAGATATCTTCAAGTTAGCAAAGGCTAGGGAAAAGAAAACAAGAGACTTGGGTTATGTAAGATGCATCAAAGGAGATGATGGTAAGGTCTTAGTAGATGAAGCAAAAATAAGAGAGAGTTGGCGGAGTTACTTTTCTAAGCTATTTAATGGCTAGACGAGTGTGATTTCCTAGAGCAATGAGAGAGGGGATCAAGAGGGGCAACATAACTATAGGCTCTGCAACCACATTAGTAAAGAGGTTAGAGACACATTAGGGCAGATGAAAAGTGGAAGGCCTGTGGGTCCAGACCGTATCCATGTGAAAATCTAGAAGTATTTGGGTGAAGAGGGATTAGATTGGTTAACAGAGCTGTTTATTGTAATCTTTAGAACTGCAAAGATATCCTGTGAATGGAAATTAAGTACAATCATCCCATTCTATAAAAACAAGGATGATATTCAAGATAGTAATAATTATAGAGGTATTAAACTACTTAATCACACTATGAAGTTGTGGGAAAAGGTGATTGAGATAAGGTTGAGGAAGAATATTTCAATTTCGAAAAATCAGTCTGGTTTTATGCCAGGTAGATCGACTATAAAAACAATTCATCTTATAAGAAGGCTCATGGAATTATATTGGGATAGAAAAAAGGATCTTCAGATGGTATTCATAGATCTAGAGAAAGCATATGATAGAGTACCGCATAAGCTGTTATGGGAGTGTTTGGAGAAGAAACAAGAGTTAGAGGCGTATATCCAAACTATCAAGGATATGTATGAGGAAGTAAAAACAAATGTAAGGACATTAAGAGGAGACACAGAGGACTTTCCTATTGATATTGGACTTTATCAAGGGTCAGCTTTAAGCCCATTCCTTTTCACCATAGTAATGGATGTACTTACCACAGGGATTCAGGACGGGATGTCATGGTGTATGGTATTTTTCTAATGATACTGTGCCTATCCATGAGACTAAGAATGGCCTTAACAAGAAGTTAGAGCAATAGAGACATACCTTAGAATTTAGGGGGTTTAGATTGACCAGATCAAAGATTGAATACTTAATATGTGGGTTCAGTGGTGCGGAAGTGGGTGGGGACATAGTCACCATAGGTGGTGTAGCAATATCAAGGGCGGAGAAGTTCAGGTATTGAGGCTCGATCATTGAAGAAAAATGAGATATTGATAAAGATATTAACTAACATATCAGAGTGGGATAATAAAAATGAAAAAATGCCTCCGGAGTTGTGTGATTAGAAAATATTTAATTAATTCTTGGAGGATTGAAAGGGCAAATTTATCGTTTAGTAATCAAACCAGTTTTGTTATATGGTTCAAAGTGTTGACCAATCAAGAAGACTCAGTCTAAAGGTTAATTGTAATAGAGATGAGAATGATTCGATGGATGTGTGGATATACGAGATTAAATAGAATTAGGAATGAAGTGACTAGAGAAAAAGTAGGAGTTGCACCCATAGAAGAAAAGATGAGGGAGATTACACTGATGGTTTGGTCTTGTTAAGAGGAGTATGTATGCACCAGTTAGAAGGTACGAGATGATTAACCTTCCGAAATATAGGAGAGGTAGAGGACAGTCAAGGAAAAGTTAGAACGAGATGATCAAATACAATTTGAATTATATGGGACTAACGGAGGACATGGCTCAAGATAGGAGTTTGTGAAAATCTAGGATTAATGTTGTAGATTATAGGTAGCGTGCTTCTAGTTGCTCCTATGGTTTTTGTTTTATGTAATGAGGGTAGATGTGCTGTACTGAATATTACTCTATACTGCGTTTGTTGCAAGTCTGTAGGCTAATAGATTGATATTGGTATGATTTTTATCAGTGCACCGCTGATTCTTTAAGTAGTACCTTCATTGCATCTACATTATTACACCCTCACCTCTAATAGTTTAAGGGTAGATTGCTCTTGGCCAAATTAGCTTTATGTCGCTGCTTGCTGTTCAAGGTACGTACAACTCTTACCCTCGTATGTTATTCTTTGTATTTTATGTCATTCAAGGTAGTTTTGACGATGTGTTTGCAACCTTTGCTTGTCAAATGATTTTTTAACTTCTAAAACATTTTCTTTAAACGTTTTATGTAGGTCTATTGAAATCAGTCTAGCTATGGACAGTTATATCTACAGAGGTAAAGTTATCTATATCTGAAAATACTATAAAAGTGAGACACAATAGGAGTTGTTGTAGTATTATAATCACTAAAGCGAAATGTTCCACTGCACAGCCTAACCCATTCTCCTGTTCATTTTTCTGTATTGTAGGCTAATCCACGCCTTCTACTAATCTCTCAAATCTTCCAATAACAACGGCCTTTCGAAATTCAATCACAAAGACCCTCAGATCCTACCTAGGCAAGACTTTGGGCATTGGTTTGGTTTGGTTGGAAGCAAACTATCATTGACATGGTGAATACAATCAAGAATATAACTTCAACAATTCCATACAACTTGTTTCTTTCTTTTGATCGTCCAGTTACTAGCAAGCACCAATTTCACAGGAACGTTTGCTCAGAAGCATAAACCAAGATGACTTGATACACAACAGATATATTAACATCTACTATTCCACTTCTTCTGTACTCACATTTATAGCATGATTACAACTACCCAGGAAAACTACAACCAGTAATTTCCCCAATTAAGCAATGCTTTCAAATGTTATTGCAAGAAGTAACCGGCCAAGAAGAGACAAAAGAAGAAGAACAAGCTACCATAAATAAGCACGGCCTTCTGGCCAGAAGTGAGAGAATTAACACCAAGTCCAAACTTCTGGTTCTGAGCAAACCCTGCAACCTCAACACTCTTACCCTCGAAGAAGCTCTTTGCTGCCCCACAAGTCGGGCACCTCCAATCCTCGGGCAGCCTGCCGAACGGCAGCCCTGGTGGGATTGGATAAACGGGATCACCTTCACCTTCATCATAGCGATACCCACATGACCTACACTCGTAAATTCCAGTGTTCAAAACAGCGAATTTCTCCTCTAATCTTCTCTTATCGAGCTTTTCTGAAGAATCTGACGACCTGGGTTGCTCTGAAATTGGCTGTTCTGAAATGGGTTTGTCCTCTTTTGATACATCAACGGACTTTATGATGAAACTGGGGAGATTTGAGGGGTTTTGGAGAGAGAAAATTTTGTGGGTATTGGGGAAAATGATTGAGGGTTTAAGATGGGTTCTGGGTTTTGGAGGGAAAGGTGAAGCAAGGTGGAAAGAGAAGGTTGTGGGTCTTGTAATGGCAGAAACCATTGTTTTCTGTAAGCTTAGTTTGCTCCTCTTTTTTTTTTTTTTTTTTTGGGTCAGTGTTTGTTTGCTTTTGGTGCTGAAATTGGGGAAGAGAAATGGATATATTGATGAATTTGGTAATGTAAATTTATGTCTCAGCTGAGATGGGACTTCTTAGTTTCAGCAATCAGTATCTGGAAGAAGCAGAGAAAAGTAGAACGTTCCATGGAAAGGCATATGCGGTATGCCATTTTTCATAAGATTGTCTTTTGGTGGAGGTGTTGTGTCGGATAAGAGATATGGGGCTGGCATGTGTATTGCTTGTGCCCTGTGGCTCAGTCCCCTCCACATGTATGGATTTCTGTTTTGCAAGTGCCGTACACTTGATTAGATAGATTGTGTAAATCATTCTTATATTATTATGTACTTTAAAGGTAAGGGCAAGTTCTTTTTCTGAAAAATTTAGGTTAAAAAATAGATAAAATTAATTAAAATTTATAAAAGTGGATAAAAGTAGGTGTTTTTTAAAAATGGATTGAAGTGAATGTCTTTTTGTTGAAGTAGGTTGAACTTTTTACATGATAAATAGAAGTTGGTTAAAATAGTGGAAAGTGAATTAAAGTGGGTATTTTTTTTATTGAAGTTGGTGAAATGGATTGAAGTAGATTGAAATTGATAAATTGAGATTCACCAATAAAAAGGACAGGACCTAAAAATTTTTGATTGTACATTTTACTTAAGTTGAGCAATTGTTAGTATTTAAAAAGTAGGGTTATCTCTTAATAAATTTTCTTCGTTCACATGATCCAAATTGAGATTTTCTTTGAAGGAAATAAATATTAAACCCATTTGAACCTCATTGTGTTGGTGAAGTTAAGAATTTTAGATTGAAGAATTAATATTTTCCTCTTCGTTTACATATTTATAAGGATTCCATTTTTGGTCCCGTCTATAGATTTCTATGACAATAAGTTGTGACGCCCCTAAATTGCTAATTACTTGATTCAAGGATAACCGCAACAGATGACTTAATGATGGAACGCGCTACCGCCATCCTGATAAGGACAAGACTCACTGAAACCATTCAATTCTGCATTGCATGTTTACAATCACGATATCTACTAAAGTGAAACACTCTAAGTCCAAAGTCCATAATAGTTCAATTTCAATACAATCGACTTAATCGTACCATATGTTAACTAGCACTCCACGCTACACAAGTATATTGAATATAGACCCAACTTGACTTTGAGGTCGATTCCAACATTCATGCTATATTGAATCCACTATGAGCATCTTATGACTTCCAAAAGGGCTTGCTAAATGGAGAAACATGTGATACTTCATCACCTAAAATGAAAAACATGAAAATAATTTCGAAAATGTGAGCTAAAACTCAGTACATGCATTCCTTTATTATAAAATGAGTGTAGAAACACTGTTGATGGGTACCCACATTTGCAATTCATTTAGTTCGCAATAGCAATGAAAATGTAACTAGCATAAAACTGAATTGCTCATTATTATCTGTAAGTGAACCCCTTTATAGATATGATGATCCATTAATAGGTGCACACCTACCAGGTCGATCGGGAATCCTGGTCTGACATCGCATGTATCACTGATTGAAGGACTGTTGCCCTACCACTAACGGGGTCACTAATTATGTGGTAAATCTCTGATTAAACTGATTCATTGATATACTCACCAAAATGATATTATAATTTGATAAAACGGTACTGAATCTTAAAGATACATGCAATGAACGTACCTTGAGTCTTTAAAATAAATTCGGACTTGGTAAATTTGTTCCGACTTGATAAAACTTATGCATAACGGGGAACGATAAATTAGGTCTCGATTCTGTCTCACAAATGTAATTGTAGATATGTGTAGTTAGTAATTGATACTCACATAACTTGTAACTTTGATAGAAATTCAGTAAGTAATTGGCATCCATAACTTGAATAAATCAATGTAAGATAGGTTATGCTAAGATAACCCCAAGACTGGATAATCGAAAGTAATTAATCTAATATAAAATTAAATAAAAGTAAAATAAACCATAATAAGATAGATGAGATTAGAAAGGAAAAAGGCCTTCATGGTTATAAATGGATTGACAATAAGAGTAAATGATTCTTGGTAATGGGCCTTTATGATGGTTATAATGAAAGATTGATTTTTTTTTTTTTTTTGATACCTCTGAAACGAACTCATAATACGGGTTTAAGGCCAAGAGAGATGTGTCTTGGTCCAAAATAGCATATATTACACTTACTTGATCCGATAAGCACTGTTTTTGAGTCAATACTCTCCCCACTTTCTATATGTCATTCATAAGTAGAATTCTACCCCAAATGAGTCATTGAATTCAATAGAAGCTATTGGACTCACTAAACTTGGTATTTTCTTTGTAAAATCTATAATTAATTCAAAACTCATAAATCAGCTGCCAAAATATATACTCGTCTTCTTCTCTCTCATTAGTCAAGCTAAAAGCTCCATAAAAGTCCATAAATATTCATTTCCCCCTTAAGTGATCTTATTTTGCCCCATAGTAGGCCAATTTACTCCATAATAAATTTACTCAATAATTAATATTCTTTCTTTACACAATTACTCATAATGCTCCCATAAGCACAAATGCTTACATAATTAATCCAAATAACCTCATTCGGTCTCCTTTGAGATTTTCCATAATTCACTAATTAGTCCAAAAATTGGACATCGCCTCTTTTTGCACCAAAATCATTATAATTTATCATAATCTCATGCAATCAATTCAAATAACCACACTGTATTCAAAAATTACATTAAATCATACATAAATACTCAACCTTCATTTAGGCAAATTCACGTAACCTTCATTTTCAATCCAATAACATATCCAACATTATAAATCACCTCATGTAATCCAAATGAACATATTTAATACAAAAACTCACTTAAATCAAGCATGATCATGAAAACCCTAATTCTTGCTCATTCAAATAAGCATCAAATTACCATAATTGGTTTCAAAATGATCATTAACATCATGTTTTTCATGATTTATACCGCAAAGCACAACAAGATACATAAACAAGCTCAAGCTCATACTTGCTTAATTTTAAGTCACTTGTTCATGTTCTTGATCAGATACCCATAACTCCAAACATCTCCAAACGCAATAAAGAATTGCATAATAACTATCAATTTGATTATATAAATAATAATCATAACTAAAACAACCCAAAAAATTCAAAATAGGACAAGTTAGGTTTTTGAATATACCTTACTTTAGGCTTAAATTAGAGGAAGGAGGGGGTTGGTTTGAGTGATTTTGGTGGTTGGGCATAATAGCTGGCGAAGTCAGGGCAGCCGGGAGGTGGCCGAAAATCACCAAAAATGGCGGCACAAGGGGCAGCAGCTGCTACCCCTGTTTATACAACAGGGTGTGAAGTAGAGAGAGAAAAAGGGAGGGTTGGGTTTTGTTATTTTTCCTGAATTTTTGTGTGTAAAAATTGTCAATTATTAACTACATGTGGCTGCAAATTTTCATGCAAAAAGTAGCTTTTGCTAATTAAATTTAGGCACTAAAATGAACAATTAGTGAAATAATAAAGTTAGCAAGGTTTTGGGCTTTTGTTTTGGGCCGAACAAGCTAAGTTTGAGCTTGAAAAATTATTTGAAGTATTGGAAAGATTTTGTATTACTCGGGATTAAACTTTACCAAAGGCAAGAAAATAATTAGTCAGTAAATTATACTTACCGAGACCTAATATCCATTCACCCGATATTTAATCAATTAATAAAACTTGAATTGTAAAGGGGGACCCAAATGAAATATCCCCCAACCGGGATGATTAAATACGATAAATTAAAGCGAAAAATTTAAATGACATAAGGTAATTCGATAAATATATAAATGCAGTGTAATTGAATTAATAAACATGATCTGGTTAAACAAAGAACCATGAGTAATTAAATCAATAAATATGATTAATTAAATAAATAAACATGATTAAATAAATAAATAAATATGATTTAAATAAATAAATATGAGTTCGGATCGGGTTATTACAATAAGGAGTCTAGAAGGGGAATTTTACAAGAAAAAAGGAATAAAGTTTGCATACGATGAAATATAATCCCGATCTCTAATGATTATTAGAACCTTTTAAAATTATTAGAGTAAATTCTAATAACATTTATGAAAGATTCTTTTTTATAAGTAAATTTACACATGCCATAACTCCAGAAAAATCGACCTTTTGTACGTCTTTGAAAACCAAACGTCCTAACACTAAACTACTCCCAGAATTGAAAGATTGATGACGAGTCTGTTAATTTTGAGCTCCTCCATGAGAGATGAGCTTGACAAGAGAGAGAGAAAGAGAAGAAAGAGAGAGAATCATCAATCTTTAGCAGGAAAAAATGAGAATGCACATGTAATAGCTTCCAATGCATGCTTTTATATGCAGTTAGTTGTATAACAAACTGCTTACACCCACTCCGGTAGAAGAATAGCAAACTAAATTGAATGAACAGAATGAAAGAAATGAAATGCTCTACTAAGATCGTTATTATGCCACATCAGCACCTAATCCAGCTCAGCTCAGCATAGCATAGTAATATCTCCAACACTCCCCCTCAAACTGGTAGTTCTGCAACGCGAACAACTCCCAGTTTGCCAGGTAAATGAACATATTGAGAAGTAGAGACCACTTTTGTAAACAGATCTGCCAGCTGATTCTTAGAGCTAATATAGCAAGGTTGAACATAGCCTGCCTTGAACTTGTCTCGGACATAATGACATTCGACTTCAATATGTTGTGTTCCTTCATGGAAAACTGGGTTTCACACAATATGCAGAGCTATCTGGTTGTCACAAAACAGCTGCAAATGTGAGATTGGTTGAACAGCTAAGTCTTTAAGCAAAGCAATTAACCAAGTAAGTTCACAGCAAGTCTTAGCCATGGCTCTAGATTCCCCTTCAGCATTGGAACATGCTACAACTCCTTGTTTCTTAGATTTCCAAGAAATCAAAGAATGGCCTAATAAAATGGCATACCCAGTAATAGACTTCCTGGAATTAAGACAACTGCCCCAATCTGAATCACAGTAGGCTTTCAACTGAAAATTAGAACTAGCAGCAAGTAGAATGCCATGTTTAGCTGTAGCCTGTAAGTATCTCAGGACATGAAAGGCCTCTTGTATATAGCATCTATAGGACAGCTCATCAATTGACTGAGAAATTGCACAGCAAAGCTAATATCAGGCCTAGTTATGGACAAGTATATCAGCTTGCCCACAAGCCCTCTGTATCTATTTGGATCTTCAAGAGGCTCCCTGAATCCATATATAGTTTGAGATTAGGTGTCAAAGGAACCTTAAGAGATCGACAGTTGTTCATCTTTGTTTGTTTGAGTAGATTCAGTGTGTATTTTCTTTGACATAAGAAAATACCTTTAGGAGTCCTACTGACTTCCAAACCCAAAAAATAACTCAAGTGACCAAGATCTTTTATGTGGAATTGGGCACTCAAACATGATTTTAATGCTGATATAGCTTTGTCAGCACTCCCTGTTATAACCATATCATCAACATAAACCAGCACAGCAGTGTATGATGTAGGAGTGTGCTTTGTAAATAAGATGTAATCAGCTTTGGACTGATGAAATCCAAACTGATAGCTTTGCAAACCACTGTCTTGGTGCTTGTTTAAGCCCATAACATGACTTCAAGAGCTTACAGACCATCCTTCCCCTGGTTGAGGAAGTTTGAGTAGCCAAAATGTCTCTTCCAAAACCAGCATAGCCTGGAGGTAGCGTCATGTAGACTTCCTCTTTTAACTCACCATGCAAAAATGCATTTGAGATATCCATCTGGTATAGATGCCAACTATTAATAGAAGCAATAGCTAGTAATGTCCTCACAGTAGTCATTTTGGCTACGGGTGCAAAGGCTTCCCAATAATCAACACCAAACTTTTGTCTATAACCTAGTGCTACTAGTCTGGCTTTAAACTTGTCCAAGCTCCCATCTGAATTGAACTGTGTCCTATACACCCATCTACAACCTATTGCTTTCTTTCCTGATGGAAGTGTGGTCAATTCCCATGTGCCATTGGCTTTCAAGACTCTCAGTTCAGAGTTCATTGCTGTACACCATTTTGGTTTAAGCATAGCATTAGAAAAAGAAGTTGGATCATGATGTTTTTCAAGTGAGACAAGTAGCGCTTGGTAACAGGGGCTAACTGCAATGGTTGTGACACTGCTAGGGATAGATGAATTCATATCATCAATTGTGGACAAGGGCTCAGATTTTGTTGCTTGAGCTACAAAATCATTCATCCAAGTTGGGTTTTTTCTCATCTTACTACTTTTCCTAATAGGCTGAATTGTTGTTCTTCCTGTGTCGTTATTGGAAGATGTAATTACTGAGGGAGTAACAACATTTTCAGCCTCCTGTGCATATGGAACAAGTGGACTAGAGGAAGGATCCCCTTGTGAGTGACTGTCTTCAAGTACATCAGTAGTATTGTCTCCATTCTAGCTGCTCATTTGGAGCAAAATATCATCTAAGAACAATTCACCTTTGGTCTTTGAGGCTATATTGGGAATAGGTTTTGTGTACTTGCTGTAGCTTTCCTTGTGATAAGGAAATATGTGTTCATAGAAATGAACATCTCTTGAGACAAAAATTTGTTTATTAAGTAAGTTCATCAACTTATAGCCTTTTTGATTGCTAGCATATCCAAGGAATAAACATGGTACTTATCTTGGATCCAGTTTGCCATGGGTGCTACTTGGATTGTTGGCCATTGCTAGGCAACCAAAGACTCTTATGTGTTCATACGAGGGACTCTCCTTGAACAACATCTCATAGGGTATTTTGTTCCCAAGTACTTTAGATGGTAATCTATTAATCAAATACGCAGCAGCCAAGACACAATCTCCCCAATAAAATAGGAGCAGAGCAGCTTGAAACCTCAAAGCCCTAGAAATTTCAAGAATGTATTTATGTTTTCTCTCAACCCTTTCATTTTGTTGAGGCCTATCAACACATGAGGTTTGGTGTATTATTCCATGCTTGGCAAAGAATTCATGGTAAGGTGCTGACCCAAATTCCAAGGCATTATCAGACCTTAGAACTTTAATCTGTTTCCCAAACTGATTCTGTGCAAAGGCACAGAATTTTTGAAGCATGGTAAATGCTTGTGACTTAGACTGCAGTATATACACCAAAGTAGCCCTCGAGTGGTCATCGACTATTATTAGAAAGTATCTAAACTTTCCTTGAGTTGGTACTTTGTAGGTTGCCCATGTGTCAATGTGAACCAGATCAAATGGTTCAGTAGCATGATGACCACTGAGATCATAAGGTAATTTAGCAAATTTGGCCATTGGACAGGTCAAACACACCTCCTGATTATCAATGGGTTTTGGACAACACCTACATATCTTAGTTTTGATAGAGGGGCATGGCCTAACCTTTTGTGCCATAGCGAAAAGTCTTGCAGTTTATGTGCAGCATTAGCAACCACAAATTGTGTCAAATCAGCACTCAAATTGTCCAACACCATTTTGCAAGTATTCAATAACTGATGAGGTATCTTTGGCAATGGTGACTCACTAGATGATAAAGACCTTCTCTGTGCTCACCAATTCCTTTTATTTTCCTTGTTGTGCAATCCTAGAACAAGTGTATTTCCTCATGAAATATTGCTATACAGTTATTGTCTTTGCATAACTTGCCAACAGACAATAAGTTGTATTGAAAGGTTGGTACAAGTGTTTCCTTCAAAACCAATCCATTATTTAGATGCACATTTCCAATGTGTGTAATTTTTGCTTGAGTTCCATTTGGCAGGTTAATGCAGGATCCGGTATTGTTGTTTTTACTATGATGCAAATGCTCAGGTAATGAAGTCATATGATCTGTAGCTCCAGTATCAATGATCCAATCTATGGCCTCTTTTTCAGCATTAAAGCAAACAGCAATACCTGCAGAATTGTAATCCAACTCTTCATCGGTATCTTCTGAGTGACTGACTGAACTTGAGTTGCTTGCAGTTGGTAGCAATTTGAGCAATTGTTCAATTTGTTGGGCTGTCAATCCTAGTCCTGATTTCTCGGTTGCTTCAACCTGATTTGCAGCTTTGAAGTGTGTCTTGTCTCCAAAGTTGGAATGTTGTTGTCCTTGCTTATTTGCTCCTCCTTTCCTTTGCACATTATTCTTCCCCCTTGGATGCCTGCTAGGATAGCCTATGACTTATCTAGCATTTCTCTTTGGGGTGTCCTTTTACTCCACATACGGTGCACTTTAATTCAGTATTTTTGCTTAGCAGTGCTGATGATTCAACTTGTAGCTGAGTATCTTCTAGCACTTGCCTTTGCAGTTCTTCTTGCTGAATTATCAAGCACACAGTCTCAACTGAAGGTAATGGATTCATCAGTAGGAGTTGACTCCTTTGTGATGAATAGGTTTCATCTAAACCATTTAGAAACTGAAAGAGGCTCTGTTCTTCATTCTGTTTTGACAATGTTCTTAGAAAATTGGCGATTTCATCAGCTACCACTGTAAATTGAGGCAAATCATTCATTGCACTCAATTCTTCCCAGATTCCTTTCACCTGAGAGTAATACTCATTGATAGGAGAGTCGTTTTGCTTCAAGTTGTATACATCCTTATTTAGCTTGTACTTTCTGGCTCCATTGCTCACTGCAAACCTTTTCTCTAGTTGCTTCCAAATTTCAGCAGCAAATTCAACGTACAAGATGGAGTCTGTAATTGAATCAGATACTGTGTCCATAATCCATGATATTACTAAGTTGTTGCATGCATCCCACTGATCTCCCTTGATCGGATCATCTGTAGGTCTAGGAAGAGTTCCATGAACAAATGGTAGTTTCCTCTTCGTGGATAGAGCAATCTCTATTGCTCGTTTCCAAGACATAAAGTTGTTTGATCCATTCAGCCTGATTTTCAGATCAAGGGATCCAGGTCCATCAGAGGGATGAGCAAACAATGGATTCTGCAGCTCAACGATGTTATTGCGATTCCTCTCTGACATCTTGAATCTGATTCAAGAACCTGTTTTAATTCTATTATTAAGCTTAGATCGTATCACAAAGCTCTGATACCATGTTAATTTTGAGGTCCTCAATAAGAGATGAGCTTGACGAGAGAGAGAGAAAGAGAAGAAAGAGAGAGAATCATTAATCTTTAGCAGGAAAAAATGAGAATGCACATGTAATAGCTTCCAGTGCATGCTTTTATATGCAATTAGTTGTATAACAAACTGTTTACACCCCCTCTGGTAGAAGAATAACAAACTGAATAGAATGAACAGAATGAAAGAAATAAAAAGCTCTACTAAGATCTTTATTATGCCACATTAGCCCCTAATCCAGCTCAGCTCAGCTCAGCATAGCACAATAATATCTCCAACAGAGTCCAACGTGATTGCTCAAAACATAGCTACTTTTTCGTCCCCTGCCAAACCTCAGTTGGTGAGGAGCTGGAGATGGTTTTCTCATTGTTTCACCCATATATGATACATCTGGGAGCGAGAAGGAGAGAGAGGAGGGAGGGGTTCATTTGTAAGTTGTAACACTCAACAAGAAGAGAAGAGAAGAGAAGAGAAGAGAAAGGGGGAAGGGATTTTAAGATTTTAAATTTCTGTTTCTATTTCTAATTAATTTGAAGTCAATATCATCACCAAATGTCATTTGATTAAAATATGTGCCCTTAGGCAAGTCACCAAAATAATAGTGTAATCATTCAATTGCATACTGCTTATATAGTAATATAATTTTCATCATACTCTTTTCAAAAGCTAAAACTCAATAATAAAATTTATATCACATTTATAATATAATTCAATATTAACGTTTTTTTTTTTTTAAATGTGCAAATGAGGTGTGAAAATCAATGTATGGGGGATTCAAACCTAGGTCTTTGGTAACAACCTCCAAAAATTTTACTACTTCTGCTAACTGACATCCACATTAATGTGATTTTCTGAAATGCGCACAGTTCATAAAATGGATCAATGGAGTAAGCATTTAGTTTTTTGGTATAAAGGCAAAGGACGATGTAGGCGGGATTCAAACCCATACTTTTGGTAACAACTCACAAAGTCTTTTTACCAATCGAGCTAACTGATATCTACAACAAGTATTTAGTTGATATGATTTTTTTTTTTTGGGGGTCCGTGGGAGTCACAAAAAGAAGTACAATACAATTATAATATAATAAGGGAGCGAGGAATCGAACCTAAGACCTCATGTATCCAAGATCTCAGTCTTAACCACTAGGTTAAGACTTCATTGGTAGTATTTAGTTTATATGATCATTATGCCTTTTTTCCCCATAATAAAGCCTCATGAAATATAATGTTGACTCATTCCTCAATACAAAAACAAGTATAAATATGAATAATAAAGATAAATCTAGCGGATTATAATATATTAAAAACTAATTCATAATTTTATCATTCTTGACTGGATAAAATAGCATTACCATCATATTATTTATGTTAGATTTGACAAAACATCATATGTGTTCTGACAAATGCCATTTTCGAAAAATTATGATGGTAGTATTTGGTTGGAAGGAAAATGATTTTCTCCTAGAAAATCGTTTTCCGTGGAAAATATTTTTCCAAGGAAAATTGATTTTATGTCACATTTTCCGTTGTTTGGTGCAAGATAATTCGTTTTCCATGAAAAAGTGGAAAACGTCAACTGAATTGTTTACAACAACAACAAAAACTCCCAGTGTGGGTTCTGCTTTCGCAGGGTCTGGGAAGATCCAGATGTAGGTAGCCTTACCTCCGCCGACATCTCTGCCCGTAGAGAGGCTGATTCCAAGCGACCCACCAAACAAGAATTTTGTGAAAATATTTGTAAAAGAAGGGTTAGAGAGAGAGAACCACTTGTATAGTAAAGCAAAGGGGGGAGGTACCATACCTTGGCAGCGATAGACAAATAATGACATCTTCCGAAGCCAGCATGACTTGCAAACAACACACAAACGCCAACCTGTAACAAAACCTACCCTGCTACAACCGAAAGACTCTATGCCGACAATGCTCCTCGATCTAAGACCGTAATTCTATCCCGTCAGAGCCTTCTATCCTGAGCCATATCCTCCGTCAAACCTACAACTTTCAGGTCCCCTCTAATCGCCTCATCCAAACTCTTCTTTGGTCGACCTCTCCCTCTGTTACCCTCGGGGATGTTAATAGTCTCACATCTCCTTACCGGTGCGTCCACGCTTCTTCTTTTCACATGGCCAAACCATCTTAGTCTTGATTCCCTCATCTTATCTTCGATGGACGCCACTTTAACTATGTCTCTTATCACTTCATTCCTAATTTTATCCAATCTCGTACATCCACAGATCCATCTGATCATCCTCATCTCTGCGACTATCAACCTTTGAATATGAGTCTTCTTTAACGCCCAACACTCCAAACCGTACAACATAGCAGATCTCACTACCGTACGATAAACTTTACCTTTCAAACATACCGGCATCCTCTTATCACACAGCACACCCGTGACGTACTTCTATTTTAGCCAACCGATTTTAATGCGCTGGTTAATATCTTCGTCAATCTCACCATTCTGCTGAACAATCGAACCGAGGTACCTAAACTTCTCGACTTTCGGTATCGGCACCCCGTCAATGGTTCTTCGTCAACTGAATTGTTTAAATGCTTAAAAATATTGACTGAATATTATAGTTGATATAAATATTGACCAAATGAAAGAATTTTGAACTTAAAATTCACATTTGATTTTTTTAATACTTCCTTTCGGATAATGAAGTTTTGTTCTAAACTGTTGAAATTATTTTAATGACAGAAAACATCAACTGAATTGTTCAAGTGGCGAAAAATATCGATTAGGTTGTCGTGGCAGAGAAAAATATTGACCAAGTGAAGGAATGTCATGCTCAATATCTGAATTTTAGTCTATTTTAGTCTTTCATATCCTATAATCAAGTTTCGATCCAAACTATTGAAATTGTTCTAGCGATGAAAAATATTGACTGCACTATTTAAGGGGTGAAAAATATCAATTGAATTGTCGTGGAAAAAAATTCTGAGCAAATGAAAGAATATCAAGCTCAAAATTTAAATTTGAGCCTATTTTAATATTTTCTATCCGATTATCAAGTTTCGATCCAACCGTTGAAATTATTTTACTGACGTGTCAATTGAATTGTTTTAGTGGCAAAAAATGTCAATTAAATTGTCGTGGTGAAGATAAATATCGATCAAATGAAAGAAATTTGAGTTGAAAATTTAGATTTGAGTTTATTTTAATTTTTCCCATCGAATAGTCAAGTTTTGATACAAACCGTTGAAATTGAATTTTTTACCTAAATTTAGCTGACGATATCATCAAATAGTTAAAGGAGGAAAATCAACTTCCTATCTTCTCAAAAAGGAAATCATTGTCCTCCATTGGGGGGAAAATCATTTTCCTTAGAAAATAGTTTTCTATCTTTTATTGTGCCAAACAACGAAAAATCGGAAAACTATTTTCTGAGAAAATTATTTCCCCCTCAATCAAACATTACCGATAGATAAGCCTTTTTTCCCCAAAAAATATGTTTAAAAACAATTGCATTTTTCAATACAAGAGAAACAAACAAAAGAGGGGAAAAAAAAAAAAAAACATGCATAGACTATTGTTAAGCTGGTATCACACATATTCAAGGATGGTTTGTTTCAATTGTTCATATTATTAGTAAGCAACAAGGATTGCAGAAAACAGCTAGAAAACGGTAAGGTGCAGTTAGAAGCAACAAGAAGTAACTAGGTTAAATAAGCATATGTGAATAATGTACGAAGAAGCTGCAAAGAATAGTAAAAGATAACAATAGTAAATGGTGAAACGAACACTTCCTTGGTCACCAACTTATGAGATTGTGTTATATAAAAACTTCGTGACTCAACGTGCTTTGTTTGAGTTTCTTTCATATAAAGAGTTTAGGATTTCAGGTACATATGAGAAGTCAATGGTTGTGAGGCATTGTTAGAGTATGATACTTTTTTTTGAGCATTCAATACTTAATTTGTATTTTAGATTGGGATGGTTCTCGTATGTGATATCAAAGCTTCCTAAATTAAGAGGTCATATATTTAAATCATAAAAACACTCATATTAAATTATTGCACAATATCATAGGATTTTCTAGACATTCAACCCTCATCACTCAAGCTAGCCGCAATTCTTAGTCTAGATTTTCATATAAAAGGATTCTCTCCCTTCCCCCCCCCCAAAAAAAAGTGTAAAATTGCTAGTTTGAACGCCAATGCGATCCATGGCCATCAAGGCCCAAATCACCCAATTTCACCTTCAATAATTCACGATCCCGTGACCCATACATCTCCCTTATGTCAGAAGTTCATTACCATTGATCAAAGTTTTGGATTCAGGAGCTCCTTTTTGCCTTGTACATTCAAAAATGCACGTAAAGCAGAAATTTAAGGAGCTCATAGGCTAACAATCTAAGCCAGGAAAATGTGGTTAATTTGTGTCAGTTATATCTGTATTACCCAACAGACCCAAAAAAAAAAAAAAAAAAAAACAAACAAAAGGGAAGCTGGAAGGCTAACGATATAAGCTAGCATGCAAAGCACATTACATTCGCAAAGGTTCATTAGACAACTAGCATTGTTGTTTCGGCTTCTTCCCCCCCCCCCCCCCCAATTAGTAAAGCCAGACAGGCTGGGAAAATAAAGGTTACAAACCATAAACAATAAATGTTGTAAACCACCAACAAAGTTAAGTGAAAGATAAACTACCAAACTGTGAAACCCCACTCCCCTAGTGCTTGAATTTCTTGAAGAATTACAGCAGCAGGCCCATCAGAATGTAGGATTCTACGAGTCAAATAAAAACAATAAACTGCATCGTCACAGGCTGTGACGTGATGATTTGAGACGTAGCTATACGCTCCACATGTGCCTGACATAGCAACAACAATTCCACAATTTTGGCTTCTTTGATAAGGTTACTCTTTTCAGAGTTTTTTTCCCCTTCTTGTCCCTGTAATTTATCGTTAAAAGTTCAAGCAAGGTTGGACTCCAGACATCTTTATCTTCATATATATATATATATATATATATATATATATATATGGGACGACTCTGATAGGATGAGGTTTAGTATATGATGAGTAGGATGAGGTGATCAGTAGCTATTAGATTAGTGATCGTCGGTATTACTTTAGTGATTCACATATCTTGAACAAATTTTCAAAGGTTGCCTTAAAGGTATGTTGATCACCAAGGTAATACCAATGATCACTGAAATAATAACTACTTATCACTACTGATCATCTCATCCTACTCATCCTATCCAAAATCTCATCCTACCAGAATCATCCCTATATATATATGTATATGTGTGTGTGTGTGTGTGTCTATACATATACATACATACATACATATGTGTGTGTGTGGTGTGTGTGTGTGTGTGTGTGTGTTATGTATCTCTCTCTATAGATATATATATGTATGTATATAATATATGTATATATATATATATGTGTGTGTACATATATATATATATATATATATATATATATATATATATATATATATATACTGTAAAAGGGAATAAGGTTCATTTAGTGGTACTATTTCTATGAATATTAGTGGCGACAACGTAATATTTTCAAGTTTTACTAGTTTTTTGGACCAAAAAAAAGGTTGCATCTTATTATTATTATTTTTGTTCCTTTAGATTTCACCAATTCCTTTTAACCGTAATATTTCATACATCATCTTTTTTTCCTCTTCATGGTAGTGTACTATTTTTATGTGTGCTTTAATAAATCTTATTTACATGTCCATTTTAACTATATTTTGTTAGATAAAACTTATGACTTACGGCTCATTTTGCTAAGGAAACAATCACAATTTTAATAAGTATTTCATCAACTTTCCTGTCTAATTTTTCTAGTTGCCCATAAGTCCTAAATTATTCATGCGCAACATGCACGATTCCTTCGCCTAGTAATAGATAAAAAGACTAAGCTATTTTCGACCAATGTCCATTTTAAAAAAGTAATTTTTGTAGCCTTAAAAAAGGTTGAATTGTTTCGACTGTATCTTTATTTACAGATAAATTTTTAACTTTTCGTATCCTGTCAAATAGTAATATATAATCCAAATAAAAATAAGAATACTGAGATTGAATTCAATAAAATCGAAATCGAATTAATTTTTAATTAAGTCATAGCTCGTCTGGGAGTGAGCCAGGCCGGCGAAAAAGAGAGTTGTTTTCCCGCTTTGTTTTCCAAAAATTATCTTAACGCTGAACTTCATATATATAGTTGGCAAAAAGGCTAGGTGCTTTTCGACTAGTTTTTTAACCTTTATTTCTTGCCAGAAAGTTATATATAATACAAATAAAAATAAGAAGAATAAGACCCATATTTAAACAAAGCTCGTATTTGATTCAATTAGATCCAAATTTAATTGATTTTGATCAAATTTTAGCTCGACTCAGCTCCTTTTTTCTTTTTTTTTGGGAGAATATCATACCGTCATGTATATGTATATATTTTTGTGTTTTGGAGTTGGACTCTTAATATGTATTAATATAGAAATTAATTGGAACGAAATTTATGTGGCAAGCCATGACTGAACATGTGCGCCATGAGTGTATTGTATTTCTCTGTGCCTTTCCTTGCATGAATGAAGGCTTAATATACAAGGGGATACAAGCAAACCCTAGTCGTGCCCTAACTTGGAATTAAAGCAAGCAATCAAATCACAAAATAATATTTAAAATAATTTATTTCCTTGCCCCTTACAAGTTAGAACATGCAAATTAACCATGCTCAACTTACTTTTGAGATACTAAAGTTGACGCTTTCCAAGTGTCTTGGTAAGAATGTTTGTTGGTTGATGCCGAGAATTGACATGAACAAGTGTAAGCAGGCCTGACACAAGCTTCTCCCAAACAAAATGACAATCTATTTCAATATACTTTGTCCTTTCATGAAATACATGATTTCTTGCTATTTGTAAGGCAGCCTAACTGTCACAAAACAGTTTATACGCTGCTCATAAAAAACACTTAGTGAGGCTAAGAAGGTCTGCACCTAAACAATCTCACTAGTGGTCACTTTCATGGTCATGTACTCAGCTTCTGCTGAAGATTTAGACACAGTTGCTCTTAATTTTCCATGAAATAGGAGAGCATCCAAGAGTCACAAAATAACAAGTCAAAGGTTTTCAAAACAGACGACATGCTCCCAAATCAGTCACAATAACCATAGAGCCGAAGATCAATATGAGCATGCAGAAATATTCCTTCACCAGCACTACCTTTAAGATGGCATAAGACCCTACGTGCAGCCTTCATGTGTTCTTCCTTTGGGGATTGCATAAACTGTGGCAATGTATGCATCGTATAAGTCAATTCGGGTCATGTGACGGTGAGATACATAAGCCTGCCTATAAGTCTATGATACCGTGTGGCGTTGTCCAGAACACTTTCAATGGCCAAAGCTAGCTTGTGATTTTCATCAATACGAAACGCAGCAAGGTTTGCCCCTAAAAGCCCACATTCATCAATTATTTTCAACGTATATTTTGGATTTCCTTTGGCACAGAAACATGCCTTCTGGCCCCCGTCATACTTCAATGCCAAGAAAGTATTTTAAAGGTCCTAAATCTTTTAATGCTAAAGCAAGCATTAAGATAGTCTTTGAAGACCTTAGTGGCGTAAGCATTGTTGCTGGCGAGTACAATATCATCCACATAAACAAGTAATGTCGTGAACACTACACCTTTGCCGTAAATAAGTAGAGAATAATCCATATAGGACCTAACAAAGCCATACTCACATAATTTGGAAGAGTTTTGGCAAGCCACTGTCATGGGGCTCAATGAAGGTCATATAAAGATTTCTTCAACCGATACAAATTGTTAGGATAATTGGAGTAGAACACATGAGGCATTTTCATAAATACTTCTTCCCCCAAATTTCCAGGCAACGTCTATTTAATACAGTTCTCATCCTTTAGCTACTGCAACTGATAGGAAGCATGTCAAACTAGCCATTTCGGTAACAGGGGAAAATGTTTCATTATAATCTAACTCTTCAACCTGATGATCGCCTCAAATCACCAATTGTGCCTTGTACCATTGAATACTTCCATCAGCATCGTACTTGACTCTATATAACCCTTTACAACTTATGGGCTTCTTGCCGATGGTAACTCTTCGATGGATCAAGTCTCATTTTTCTCCAAAGCCTCAATTTCTTTGGTTATGCCATTTCGCCACTGAGGATCTCTCACTGTTTCCTGAAAACATTTAGGCTCAACCAGCTTTGTTATAGCAGTTAAGAAATTTTGATGAGAAACCGAGAACTTTTTACATGTGATATAATTTGCTATAGCACTGTACATACCTGAGGATCTCTTTTGATGAGGGTGGTAATAGAGAAGACATCTTCAACTTTTGGATTATTGGGCCTTGCACTGTAGCATAAATAGTCATCATTGGGCCTTGCACTTTTGGGTCATGGCCCACTCCTGGTTGAGCTTGTGTGGGCACCTTGATCTTTATCAGCATACGTGTGTGTGTATGTATCTCTCTCTTTATATATATGTATATATGTATATATGTATGTGTGTGTGTGTGTGTGTGTGTATATATATCCTAGACACGAACGAGTTCAAGTCTGGGCCTGGCCTAGAAGCACTGGACTGAGCTGCTCTCCCCTTGTCGTTGACCCTAGGTGGATTGGACTAGTATTCACAAGGTTGGCCATCTTCACCAAAACAACTCCGTTTCTCATAATCAAATAAAATCATAGGCAACGCATTTTTTTCTTGTGAAGAATTGATTTCAGTTGATCTTGCAATGTCCTTGATGGAAATATATGCTCATGAAACACAATGTTTCGGTTTACAAAAAATTATTGTGTATCCAAATCATACCCTTCTGTCCCTTTCACCAAAAAAGGATACCCAACAAAGAGGCACTTCCTGCCTCTAGGAGCAAATGTCTCCTTAGTCTTCCTAACTTGTGCAAAGCAAATTGTGCCAAAGACTCTAATGTCATCATATGAGGCTCTTGGTGATAAAGCAACTCATAAGGCGTTTTCCCTCTTAACAACTTACTTTGAGTTCTATTTATCCAATGAGCTGCTGCAAGTACACATTCTCCCCAAAATTTAGTTGGTAAGTTGGCTTGAAATAAAAGGGCCCGTGCCATATTCAATAAGTCTATGCCTCTGTTCAACACTACCATTTTGTTGGGGCGTGTCAACATAACTACTTTGATGCAAAATTTCATTTCCTTGGTAGAATTTTTGCATTGTACTCCAGGTAAACTCGGAACCATTCACTCCTTACTACCTTGACATTTTTCTCAAATTGTGCTTAGCCATAGCAATTAAAAAAAAAAAAAAATAGGTTGCATGTTTCATTCTTGTCAGTTATGAGATAAACCCAAGTGGCCTGACTAGCATCACCCACAATTGTGAGAAAGTAACAAGCACCACAAGACGCGGGTACCCTATAAGGCCCCCAAATATCATAGTGAATAAGCTCAAAAACATCTTCAGCTTTATTAGAACCTACGAGAAAATGATTACGAGTTTACATTGCATGATAACAAATTTCACACACATTATTATTATTTGATCAAAAATAACCCCTAAACTACTAGAAAGTAAGGACAAAACTTCGCTTGAAGGATGCCCGAGCAGCTTGCCAAAAATTGATAGAGTTGACTGCATTGACTTGATTCTGTTTCAATGACCCATCTTTGAAATAATGGACTCCTCCTTGTTGCTCACCCACATCAATCAGAGTTCTTGAAGTATGGTCCTATAACACACAAAAATCGTTAAAAAATATCACACTACAATTCAACTTCTTACCTATCTTTGCAATAGAAATAAGATTGTACTTAAGGGATGGAATGTATAACACTTTGCTCAATTTGATCCTTTTCATAAGCAATACGGTACCCTCTCTGCCAGCTAGAGTATGAGTTCCATTTGAATTTCAATAAAAACAGGTAAAATTTTCTCAGTCTCTTGCATCATAGTTAAATCGCCTGTCATATGACATAAAGTTCCCCTATCAATCATCCATAAATTTTTACCTAAAAGTTTGTCACAACCTGCCTTTGATGTTTCGATGAGGCTTAAGAGCCTCCATACCTGTTTTGGCTCAATCTGGGTGTGGCTACAATTCTTGCCTCACTGTGCTGCTGCTGGAGGTCCCCGCCCATGGCCCATGGCCCATGCCTCTACCTCAACCATGGCCGCCTTGGTTTCCTCTTCCTGCACGTCCTCCTCGTCCATGGTTGTGGTTACTCCAGTTTTATGGATAGTCAATAATTTTGCAGCAACTTGCCTCATCATGGCCATGAGATTCGCAATGCTTACAAGTTGGCCTTTCCATATTTTCAGTTCGTTGATCTCTTCCTAGCATGAGAGATTTGGGGTTTTCCTCTTGTTGCACCATGTTGAATATTCAGTCGAGAGAAGGCAGAAGATGAAGCGCTAATACTTGGCTCTAGATGTTAGCATAAGTCTCATTGTTTAGTCCCATGAGGAATTGATGATTCTGCTCCTCCTTTATTACCCATATAAACCTTACTTCCAACATTGCATTTGCACTTTCCACAAGCGTGCTAAGGAATCTTGTGTAGCTCCACAAGCCCATGAGTTTTGAGTAGAATTCAACTACTTCCAACCCTCCTTGTTTACATGCAAATATATCAATTTTAAGTTGGTATATTTTAGGAGTATTAGCCACGACATACCTTTTTCATAGGTTTTTCGCACATGACTACAACTGTCTCGACATAGACTATGTTTGTATGAAGTTTAGAATCAACTACTTCAATGATCGAGGAGCATATCATCGAATTTACCATCTTCTAGACATTGTAATTTGGTTGGATCATCTCCTTCTTTTACTTATGGCCTTTTTAGAGTTCCTTTGGTGAACCTAACTTATTCTTAGACTTTAAAGGAATTGTAATTACTTGTTTCCATAAATTATAGTTCTTTCCATTGAAAATTACATATGTGATTGCTACTTTTGGCCTCTCTAATGGATGCAAGTAATAGGGCGACTGATTGTCAATCACAATCTTCTTACTCATGACTTTGATACCATATAGAAATTTGGAACAAAATTTATGTGGTAAGCCACAACTGAACACGTGTGCCATGAGTGTATTGTATTTCTCTGTGCCTTTGCTTACATGAATGAAGGCTTAATACACAAAGGGATAGAAGCAAACCCTAGTCGTGCCCTAACTTGGAAAGCAAGCAATCACATCATAGAATAATGTCTAAAATAATTTATTTCCTTAACAAGTAAGTGCATGTTCGTTATGAGCATATTGAACTTGTTACTTACTTCAATGTGCTCTAACCTGCTCCAACTGCTAACTGCAAGTCAAATATACTCTAAACTGCTCGAACATGCTCTTAATTGTTCTATCTCACTCGAGTGAATCCAAATCCCTAGAAAAAGAAAATATAAAATTTTTTACTTAAACGACAAATTAACCTCGAGCGATGTACGTAAAAATAATATATTTTTTTGAAAAAATGGAATCATTGTTTAAAAAGTAGTATTCACAACATTTAGAAAAGGAGAACAGTTTGCCTATGACTTTGAAGCTATTATCAACAAAAATAGCAACATCGTTAGATATTTAGCCTCATACATGGAAACAACAGTTCCTTATCATCCTAAAGATTTCAAAAATAACGGGTTAGCTAATGGGGAGAAAAGAATTTCAATTTCGCCCTTATTTGCTAAGATCGATAATCGAGAGGATGTTTGGAGTGTTAAAGAACACTTAGAAAATATTAAATGACAAAATGCATCAAGTTAGTGGAAAATCACCAATTAATATAATGATATCATGACGCGCGCTGCACAACTTCAATAGAATGTATGAAAGAAGGATACCAATTTGGCCAAGACCAATGAACTTCATGACAATCCCCAAAGTTGATTGTATGGTGAGCGAAGCAAACGAGCAATGAGTGAATGTAGGGATGTAATAGTTAATATGATTTCATTATCAATTAACAACCACTAAATTTTCATATGTAACTTTTTTTTTTAACAAATACGTTTTTGTGGTTGTAAATTATTATCCTAATGTATGAAAATATTATTAATTTGTGCAATTATGCTTGCAGTCATGTTTGACTTTACCATTGCAACAATTTGTTTGGATGTAAATTAGTATTTAAAAAAAATTTGCAAAGAACTATTGCAAATTGTTTCAAATGATCTACGATGACCTAAAAAACTCCAACCTGCTCTCAATCTACTCTAATATGCTCAATCTGTTCAAATTTGCTCCAATCTGCTTCAATATGTTTCAACTTACTCAAATTTGCTCCAAAGTGCTCAAACCTGCTTTCTGATAGTCAAATTTGCTCAAGCATGCTCAAATTTGCTCTAATGTGCTTTCTACTCACCTAATACGCTCGTAACAAATAGGTCTTAATGCATGTTTGTTTTTAGCATACTGAACCTGCACATGCTTCAACCTATTCTAAGTTGTTCCAATCTACTCTAACATGCTTCAATCCACTCCACCTGCTTCAACTTGCTCCAACTTGCTACAATACCCTCTCAAAATAGCACCAAATTTGCTCGTACTGGCTACAAGGTGCTTCTACCCATTCTAGCCTGCTTGAAACTGTTAAGTGCTCATCCAAAATGCTGAAAAATGAACATGCCCTAAATCATACATCGCTATAGGTGACTCCAAGAGTCTCGGTCCATATAACTATTATCCATATCAATATCCTAAAATCTTTTATTTTAATTTCTTTTGATAGTTACTATGTTTTTGAACCTATTATCACTTATATTCCTAGAATTTTAAAAAATTATTTGATACCGTGATAATATTAATTCATTAGCTATTTGCAAAATTTGTTGGTGAAGATCAACACATGTATTATTAAGCAAATTTCAAACTATTATTTTAAAATAAGCATGGGTTTAAAATCTTAGTAGGTAGTTTAATAGTGTGTTTTGGATTGAGATAGACAAGGCAAAGTCATTGAATTCAGATTAAGCAACTTGATAATGTTAAACAGAGAGGGAAGTAGGGGTACTGTACATCATATACCTAGGAGTGTATATTCTCATTTGTCTCACATATATATTTCCTTATGTGTATTTATCATATAGACAACTTTAATATATAAATAATGCCGTGATTTGTGAGAATATATACTCTTATAAGTATGATATAACTTTAAAAGGAGTGTCAGAAATCTTTTACGAGTTTGCCGCACTTTTCCTCAGTTCTCTGATGAATATTTCCAAAAAAGGTTCAAGTAATTCCCCTCTTAGGCATGGAGATAGAACCTTAAAAAAACTGATTAAACACCCCCCTCAAAAAAAATATCATGAATATGAGAATAGGTTATGAATGGATATGTATGGTATGATATGGGGTGTTGATGTATTATTTCTCATATTAGACATTAGTATGTGAATAGATCTTAAAACCTGCTCATACCCCTAGTGATTTACTAGCAAAAGGTGAAAAATAGATTTTAACCTACATCTTTGCAAATTCTACATTAAATCCTAATCCAGAGCACAGAAATCCCAATAGTCTAATTGATCTCTATGACCTGTCCTTTGTTTTCTTAGGGAGAATTCTTTCCTTTTTTTTTTTTTTGGCTGAGTCTTAGGTAACATTCTATTAATACAGTGATATTTTGCTTAATTATAATAAAATTAACCTTTGAATATCAACATATCTTTACATAGAGATGTGAATTTTTTAGTACTATTTCAACTCTTACTCATCCTATTGGAATTTGCTCCTTATGGACGTTATTTGAAACTGGTCATTGAGTGTAAAGTGTACTCGTATATAAGTTGAACATGGGTACTATTTCACACTTTGTATTTGTGTTGACATAAAATATCTATAAAATTGAAAAAATTGATAGATATGGGTTTGGTGTCATTTACAAGATACAAGGCATATGGGTTATGTGTTAGTGTTACTTTTTGAAAATAGATAAGGATGCGTATACTCACGCTGCCTATCAACATTCTCTTTCTCTAACCTTCTATTAAGTATTAACCTCTCTACTTTTCCTCTCTTGTTCTGTCCATTTTATAGCTTATTATCCAACTCATTTCAGCTCTTTGTCGTCTTTTTCACTCCAATATCGCCTTTTTCACTCCAACTCTTTTTAATTTCTTACAGCTTCATTGTTTTCTAGAAAGCTTTTTTCAACCTTTTCTAACTCTTTCTCGCTTTTTCAGTATTTTGCAACTTCAGTTCTCCTCCAATTCCTCCGTTTTCTACTACCTCCAATACCATTTTCCCAAGAAAAACATATGTCGTTTATAGCTTCTTTTTTCTCCATCCTGCCTCTGTTAACCTCCTTTCCTTATCTTTTCCTTTTTGACAACTAATTGTGATGTAAAAAATATTTATCTTTTTTTGTGCTTTATTAAATAATTAAGTATAAAATTATTATTTAATTTTTCAAAAAATATAAAAATATGGTCTGTAAACAGCATGTGCTTGAGCAAGACATCGATGTCAGATGAGGAGAAGTTACTGAGAGTCCAAATCATGCCTTGTTCTCATGTGATTCTGTGAAGCTGGCCATGGAGTGACCCGGTCACGTAGAAGATTGTGAAGAGGTTGGTGAAGCTGATGGAGACAAGTCGTTTTGGGCAGAGAGATCGAGGGCTCTGTGTTGGTGGCGAGCATGACGAGGGTCAGAGCGACTTGGTCACCTTAATTATACAGTTAGAAGGAATGGGGGCATTGCATGAGTTGAAACTTACATGAGGAAAAACCACGTAGAGGCATCCTTTGTCTATCGTAAAATATTTTATGGGCTCTCTAATTTGATAATTAATTATAAGGTGCCTGTCTTTTGTAGTAACTAGCAAAAAGGGCCTCTCATTCACTGTTTCCTTATATTGGATAGACGCCCTAAACTTTTCGTATTCACAAATCTATCTCCAATTCTTAAAAACTTACTTTCGAAAAATCAAAATTTGTTTATTTGATATTTTTCTCACTAGTACTATTCGAAGCCCTCTTTCAACTGGTATCAGAGCCACGTGACCAAAAATAATTAAGATAATTAAGCTAATTAACTGTGATTAACTATGATTTGATTAATGCTAGAATCATCACCTGCTTGCTCATGGACCAAATTACTCACATATTGTTCATTCACCGAAAGGCCTTTCTTCAATAGCACCACAATTAAACTATATCACTTATATAATTTTAGAATTAAAGTAGAATTAGTTAAAATTAAGACTGAAGTCAGGGAGCTTAAAAAGCAAATATCGGTAATTTACCTTTCTCAGATTAACCAAGATAGACATAGTGGAAAATTTACTTTCAGTATTAGTACCCCCTTTCAGCATAAATATTCTTTCCAAAACCCAAAAAACTAGATTCCATTCCCTTTACATGAGATAAAAATTCAAAAAGAAGTATGAGAAAAATCATGCGAAAAATTAGCTGAAAAATAGAAAAAGAAGAAGAAGAAGGAATATAAGCAGTATACTCTTGAAGAACCACAAAATTTGTTTGAGAGAGAACAAAACTCAGAAGAATTAAACAAAATCATGGGTGCAATTAGTGATAGACATAACTCATTATCTGATGATAATAAAGAGACTAATAATGTTCAATTAAAGAAAAAATATATCAGCAGATGAATCTGGTAAATTAGAAGATCTTATTGTATTACCATTAGAAGAAATTAGGAGAAAACTGGATAAGAAATATGGTAAAATAATTGTTGAAAATGAGATCAATGAGATTGGAGAAGAACTCGACTTATATAAAATAGAGACTAATCTAGTTAATAATATCATTTCTAAGCCTGAAGAATTTGATAAACCTTCTAGAAGAAATACTTATTTTTTGAGATCTAGGTACGTTCCAGTAAGATGTACAAGTAATTTTTCCTTTGGGTTTATCCCAAGGGAAACCACAACCTAGGAAGAAATTGACCTTACCCCAATTAGTTAAACATGATATATCTTAAACATTGATATAGCCCATAATAGAGAAGAAATATTTGAGCACTGAAAAAGAGGAATGAATAGTGTCTTAAACCTAAATGCTACATGGACTGCTGCAAACTTCCTTAACTATATCGAATATAGTTTTTCTGACAATATAACTGACTGTTATAATTCATTAAGTGAAGATAGTAAAAATACATTAAGAACGATAGAAAAACCAGCTGCTATGTTCAGAAATTTGTGCAAAAAAATTGAAACCGAATTCATCGGAGTAAAACTTGATTCAGAAGAAAAAGTAAGAGAATGGCAGAGAAAGATTAAGGACATAGAATTATGAGATATGAGATATCTGAAAAATTATATTACAGAATTCCATCAATATTATTACAAAATTGGACATAATAAAACTAATATTGGTATGCTCTATGAAAAATTGCCATATTCGATAAATTTCATAATTAATGAAAAATACATAGTTTGGCTTGAAAGAACATATGTCATTGATACCTTTGCCTCAAGAATATCTTATCTAAGAAAATGGGATAATAATCAATGTCTTGATCTTCAAAAGTAAAAGAAAATTAAGAAGCAATTCCTAACTTGTTGGGATTCACCTCACAAATAGATAAAAGAACCTGAAAGAAGAAGAAAAAGAAAATTTTATAGGAAAAAGAGCTTTAATAAATAAAAGGGAGAGAAATATAAAAGAAAATATTATAACAAACCAAGTCCTAAAAAACATAAATTTTTTAGTAAAGCAGCTTATTGCTCTGCAGAAAAAACAATTGCAAATATTGAGCATACGGAGAAATAGGATATTATGCTAATGAATGCAAACATAGAAAGAATAACAAGCTTATTGAAACCTTGGGAAGCTTAGATTATGCTGAGCTTAGTGAAGAGGAGGCTTTAGACCTAGCCTTAAGCAACAACAAAGGAATTATTAAAATTATATTGGACAATGAATATGAAGAAAGTGATTATGAAGAAATGAGTCATATGATGGAGAGTAGCATAGTTAGCCTTGGTGATCTTCAAGGAGAAGAGTTTGTAGTAGACAATGATCATGAGTAAGTCAAAGGAGATTGGGTTCTTCCCATAATCCAAAAAGGCATGATCTATAAAAAAATCCATCTTTCAATTAGAAACCAAATACGTATGTGAAATGATGGAAGGAGATTTAGAGATAAAGAATTGTGAATATGATGTTGGAGAAGTTAATCTCATTAATTGAAAAAATATCCTCAAGCATAACAAAGATAGAAAGTATAGGTATATCTATGTCAGAAGTATCCAAATTTAAATCACTCCATTACAATGTTATGGTAAAGATATTGATCTTTACGCTTTACTCTGTGATATTATGTATACTAAATTCAATAATCAAATTATCACAGAGATAAAAACCAATTTATATAATGGGTCTGTAGGATTCAATTAGTGTCTAGGATATTATGTGAATCTAAAGGATGAATTTGCTAAAAACTTTCTATTCCTTAAGATAAAAACAGTCAGGATAGATATGAAAAGAGGGGGATATCCTTTAAGGATATTTTGAAAAATTATCTACAATTAGATAATACAATAGATCCAAAGATTAAGGCAACAATGATAGAGACAGAAAAATTTGAAAGTCCTATCCCTATACAAAAGATCCAGAGGATTAAGTCCAATCCTCATGAGATAAAAATCGATCGTTCATGAATATCTAGCTTTGTCAACCCTATAAAGATCAATAAGAAAAATATAATAAAAATTGATAAGGAGGGTAAAATCACCATTAAATTTCAATTATCAAGCATGAATACAAGATCAGATTAGGGAGAAGGATCTTCATCAACTAAAGATGAGCTTAAAGAAGATGATACTGTTAGCATGACCAGTAAAATAAGTAGAATGAGTCTTGAATCTAGAAGACCCAGTGTAGATCGAAGTATGAGTCTAGAAAGAAAGATCATTAGATACAAAACTAGAACTGTTAGTGAACCAATTTATGAGGATAAATTACTCAAAGATATGACTATGGAGATTTGCTATGAGGCTACTAATACAAATTCTAATAGCATCTATATCCCAATAACGGTATGTTTAGAGGGATATAATAAATATGAATTATGTGCTTATGTAGATAGTGGTTATTCTATATGCTTTGAAAAAAGATCATTATTTTCAGAATTTATGTGGAAGAGAGCCAAAAATCCTTGCAAGTAAGGATAGCTCATAAAAATATTATGAGTCACAATGAAGCCATAGAAAGATTAGCCATAGGATTAAGAGAAGTTAAATGCATTATACCAGTTCTATGGGCTACTAATCAACTCTCTCATAATATAAGTATTGGAAATAATTTTCAGAGATCATATTCTTCATGCACACAAATCATAAACCAAATAATATTCATAATTAATAGTCACTCAGTTCCTATTGAAAAATTAAGCAAAGCTTATAATCATTAAAAAATTAAATTTACATGCAGCAAGCGTGATGAGAAGGTAATGCCTGCACAAAGAGAGGTAGCATTAATAATCCCATTACTCAAGTTATCTATTAAAGAGCACATCGTTGAACAATAAAAAAATTATGTAAAGAACTCTAATCTAACAATCCTCTAAAATTTTGGGATAAAGATAAAATATTTGCTAAAATCACTTTATTAAATCCCCATACTATTATTTGAGTAAAACAAATGGTGTATACACACTAGGACATCCAAGAATTTAAAAAACAAATCAAAGAACTTCCAAATAAAGGATTAATCAGAAATAGCAGGAGTCCTCACACTAACCATGTTTTCATGGTAAGAAATCATGTAGAAGAAAAAAGAGGACAAGCAAGAATGATAATCAATTATAAAAAGCTTAATGATAATACTAACTTTGATGGTTATTATATTCCTAACAAAACAGTCCTTTTCAACATAATCCAAGGAGCCGCCTGGTTCTCAAAAATGGATTGCAAGAGTGGTTATTGGTAGATAAAAATGCATGAGGAAAGCATTCCTTTAACAGCATTTAGTGCCCCACAAGGACATTGTGAATGTATAGTAATGTCATTTGGTCTTAAAAATACACCTCAAATATTCTAAAAAAGAATGGATAACATCTTCGAATATCTTAATCATTGTTGTTTAGTTTATATTGATGATATTCTTATCTTTTCTAAAATCATAGAGCAACACAAAGATGATGTCTTAACTGTCACCTAAAGATGCATTAATCATGGTATCATACTTGAAAAAAACAAGTACATCTATGCCGAATAAGAAATTAAGTTCTTAGGTTTACAAATAAAAGTTGGACAAATCATCTTACAAAAATATATTATTGAAAAAATTAAAAAAATTTCTGAAAAGATTGAAGATAGAAAGCAATTAGAAAGATTTCTTAGATGCCTTATTTATGATTCTGATTTCATTAAAGATTTAGCTAAACTAAGAAAGCCATTGCAGCAAAAACTCAAGAAAGAAAGAAGTTGGACATGGACCCCTAATGATACAAAGATTGTTTAAAACTTCAAGAAGAAGTGTAAAAATCTTCCTATTCTAAATTTGCCTAATGAAGGAGATGATTTAGTTCTTGAAACAAACGCCAGTAGTGAGCACTTGAGCGTAGTACTCAAAATCAAAGACAGTGAAAAACTCTGCGAATATTGCAATGCAAGTTTTAATAAGGTAGAATGCAACTATCGCACAATAGAAAAAGAAATCCTTGCAGTCATAAGGGGAATTAAAAAGTTCACAATCTTTTTAGCCCCAAAACCTTTTCTTATTCGAACTAATTGTAAAGGAATACTTGGTTTTGTAAAAAAGAATTTATCAAATATGCAAGCGCAAGGGCAACTCCTGCATTGACAATTATGACTTAACCAGTTTTTCTTGTCTATTGAATATATACGGGAATCGAAGAACTCACTGACAGATAGGCTAACTCGAAAACCCGCTAATGGCGATCATCAAAGCCGACCTCCTGCCAGAAATGAGGAAATCCATAATAAAATGTCATTCCTACTAAAACAAGTTTGTCCTTCTAGTAAAGTCCTTATTGATAATTTAAAATTTCATACAAAATGTAGACTAAGCTTTGGTCTACTATCTTCTGTCTACCTAATAGCCCAAAGACTTTTCCTTCTAGAGCTACAAGTTAATTTACCTTAGATGTCCTTACGATATCCAAGAAAAAATAAATTCTCATGTTCAAGAAAAATGGTTCAATGAATGGTATGTAGCCTGTATCGATTATTATCATAACTATTCTTATGATATTTGGAAGTCTTGGAGTACAATGATCTATTTTCTTGATAAGTCTGGAGTTAGTGGTATTACTTTCCCAGCCAACTCAATCTCTCCAAATGACCATCTCATTAAAATCTGAAAATACGGGATGATGGTTTATTTTATGGAGATCCTAGATCCAAAGTTTCTATTTTTCTCAATATTAACCAAGTTGCAACAATGCATGTTCAAGAAGATCCATTGGATTCTTATATCTCCTAATGATCCAACAAAAATTTCATATAGTAGACCCCTATATTTGGAGGTACATAGTGCACTAGTCGAATATGAAAATGGAAGAGCCAAATCAGCCCGTTATCCTATTCTGATCATTTATTATAACAATCCCTATGATCAACGACAAGACTGGTTTTCAGAATGAGGATGATTTGTTACTGATCCCACTTTAACAAGAGCCATCAGTTTTTACAATATTTATCATCAAATTTGGGCATTAATTGAATAAGGAAAAACGACAATGCATTGTGGAGATACTACTTTCGCCTATGACAATGAGTTTAAAGAGCACATGAAGGTGGAAGAAGTAGTATCAGAAAATATATTTGATTATCTCTTTAATGTTGAAGCTGAAAAATTCTTATTAGAAAAAGAAAATAGATATCTTCTAAAATTATTTGAAAAATGGGATTCAGAACATCTTCAATTAGATGAAGGTTTTAATGATTATTCAAATAATAATGGTCTATAAGATATAATTTGAGATGAATGCATGAAGAATCTCAATAGTAATGACTAGTCTTGTCATCCTTAAAAGTTCTAAAAAGTTACTGCCCCATTATTGTACTATTTTGACAAGTGTCTAGTCCATAAATAAAGTGTATACTGTAACCATGTGAAGAGTCAGTGTGTACTGTAGCCATGTGAAAAATCAGCATGTACTGTAGCCAATATGGCATCCTGCGTACCATATCCCCTCTATAAAAGAAAAGGTCGAGTGCTGAGAAGGGACACGGTCATTTGAACATTCTTGAGTACAAGAGAAGTCGAGATTCTTCATTTTTTATTGAACAAGTATCTCTAATGATCTTAGCTTAAGGCCCTCTTTAAAACTTTCTATTATAATATTTTCACTTCCAAACTTTCAATAAAAGAAGTTCCCCAGTAGGAAATGTTATTCAATCAAGTCTTATATCTTAAATATTATAAGTTTTTGATTAAAGTCTCACTATCTTTTAAAGTACTTAAAACTTGATTAATGATTACAGTTTGAGGCAGGAAACGAAATAAATTTGTGCTGTACCTGATCTAAGAAAGGTAGGGTTGAGATTAGCAATTTCTGTAAACCGAAAGTCAGAAGAACTCCAGAGTCCAATGCTAACTAAGTTCAGGTAATAGTCAAAACTCTCTAATTAAGCTTTAATTATTTTGCTATACATGATGGGCCATTAATCATAGAAAATATAATATTTATAATATAAGTAGTATATTGTGATAATTAGTATTAGTAAAGTCTTTATAAGAAGTTAAATCGTTAAAAATAAGCATAAAATAGCTTATTTACATAGTTTACTCAAACCAGGGGTCTTTTTGTAATTTTTAAAAGTTTAAGGATTATAATAAAAAGAAATAGATCTAAAAATATAAGGTACCCCAGAATTAGATCTCAAATTATAAGAGCCTAAACATAGTTACCAGAGAACTTATGCACTTAAAAGTCACTGATTGCTCACATGATGGTCGGTTTTAATTTTTGCTATTAGTAGCCAATTTAATGTGTATGGCTGGGATTATGTGAAAAGGGGGACAATTTTGGAGCCAATCACCTAATGAAGTTGGTCCCTTTTTTTGAGGGGGAGTAGGGAAGTTTTGGTAGGTGTTATTCCTACAAAGATCGAATCTTCTATTGTAATGGATCCATAAACTTGTTAGTTTCTCTCCCCTGTTTCCCCAAAAAAAAAAAAAAAAATACAAATGTGAATCATAATATTTTATAAAAACACAAAACTAATAAAATATATTGTGTAATGGGTTCTATGAGAAATAGTTTATGTGGTGATCGTTGAATTGTGGAGGCAAGAGGACTGAGATCCAAAAAGTTAGATCCTACAATGGTGTGAAGAGGTAGACCCTCACTTTTTGATCCAAAAAGTGGATTATGCATTGTTCTACTCTAAAACTTATTCAAGATTTGAAACCTGAATGAAATTACTGCAACGTATACCCACATGTATTCAACATATTGCTACACATGATATGGGCCCACAACTAAACTGAACCAATTTGGAAAATTTTTCCTAAATTTGCTTTTCTAAAGACAAATTAAATTAAATATAAATTGAACCTAAATCATCTCAAATAACAAAATGATGCAATCCGAATCAATTTCATTGGGAATGATATATATTGCAGAGTTTGTCATCATTATTGTATGTATTAAACCAAAATTGTGAATATTATGGGCCTATTCTTTTCGTGGGTAAATTAGGTGGGTAAAATGGTGAAGTAGGTTGAGGTGGGTTGAAGTTTGTACTTTTTTTGAAGTGGGTTGAAATAGGTTGAAATGGGTTGATGTGGGTTGATGTAGGTCGAAGTGGGTTAAAATTCGTATATTTTTTATGTGGTGGGTTGAAGTAGGTTAAAATAATGAGAATGTAATTAATGTGTGATAATTTATGAAATTACCGAAATTTTGTGGAATTTTTGTTTATTTTTTTATTTTTTTATTTTTTATTTTTTATTTTTAATTTTTAATTTTTAATTTTTATTTTTTAATTTTTAATTTTTTTATTTTTAATTTTTATTTTTCATTTTTTTGGAATTTTCTATAGCTTTTGTTTGGAATAAAACTAAAAAGATAAAAAATTTAAAAATAAATACAAAAAACTTAAAAAAATACAAAAAATAAAAAATAAGAAATAAAATATAAAAAATGAAATATAAAAATTAAAAATTAAAAATTAAAAATTAAAAATTAAAAATTAAAAAAATTAAAATTAAAATTAAAATTAAATACAAAAATAAAAAATAAAAAATAAAAAATAAAAATAAAAAATAAAAAATAAAAAAATAAATACAAAAAATTAAAATTTAAAATTTAAAAATTTAAAAATTTAAAAATTTAAAAATTTAAAAATAAAAAACTAAAAAAATACAAAAATAAAACAATTTCAAAGTACGATAGTTTATAAAAAAGTAGTGTAGTGAACTTTTTGATGCAAGAATGATTAAATCTCACATGATACTTTATAAATTATTAAAATTATGAAGGGAGTGAGTTGAAGTTGGTTGAAATGGGTTGAAATCGGTTGAGGTGGGTTGAAGTTGATATTTTTTTTCAAGTGAGTTGAAGTAGGTTAAAATAGGTTGAAGTGGATTAAAGTAGATTAAAATTGATAAATTATAATTGATCCATGAAAAGAACAGGCCAATATAGTGAAAGTTGAAAATTGAAGGCTAATAGAATCATGAATGATGGGAAGGGTGTTAAACCCCCTTGCAACGCAAAAATAAAGATTGAACAATACACATGCTCTGATGCGCCCTACCCCTCCCTGTCACTACTCAAATATCCCATTTTAACAACTACTAGCAGTAGTTAATTAATTGACATGTAGGATTAGGATTGGAACTAAATCGTCCTAACTCCTCCTGAGCTATCCCCATACTGACTCCTATTCACCACGCGCAGGCGTGGCTCCCACCCACCCAAACTCACCCAACCCAGTCCTACACGCAATGAAACTGAACCGAACAAAACAAAAGAATGGTCTCCCCTTCTCTCTCTCTAATAAACATACTCCTCGTGAACCCTCCTCTCCTTCTAACCTAACCTAACCCACCCACCCCGACCACCACCACCACTTCCTCGTTCTCTCTCCTGCGCTGCTCAGCTCTGCTCTGCACTTTCATGGTGGGATGATGGCCTCCGAGGAAGACAACCCCCCCGCCTACGACGACTTCGAAGACGATGACGAGGACACAGATCCGGAGCCTCTCAACGGCGGCGTTCCGGACGAAGACGACGTCGTCCCCGCCGACTCTGATTCCTCCTCCGACGCCACTGCTGTCACCGTCGCCATCCCCTCCTCCATCGCCGCGCCTTCCGCCGCCGGCGTCACCATCGCCCTCCCCGATCCAAAACGACTCGCTGCCCCCTCCGCGGAGAAGAAGCCGATCGATGATTCTAGAAGGCTCTTTCAGCGATTGTGGACCGATGAGGACGAGATCGAGCTTCTGCAGGGGTTTCTGGAGTACACCACCACCCGTGGTACGACGTCGTCCGGACATCATCTTGATACGGCGGCGTTTTATGACCAGATCAAGTCCAAGCTTCAGCTGGATTTCAACAAGAACCAGTTGGTCGAGAAGCTTCGGAGGTTGAAGAAGAAGTATCGGACTGTTCTTAGCAAGATGAGCTCTGGTAAGGAGTTTGTTTTCAAAAGTCCTCATGATCAGGCCACTTTTGAGATCTCTAGAAAAATCTGGAGTAATGTTTCAGTGAATCATCGTGGACCTGTTGAATTTGACGATGACGATCAACATTTCAACCAAAACCCTAACCCTAGCCCTAACCCTAATCCGGTAATCATGGCCGCTACACCTCCGCCGATGCCCAATAGCAGCAGCTATGTCATCAGCCATATCAATCTCAACAACGCTGCAACCGCAATTGAGCAAAAGCCCACCAATTTTGAGCTGATGATGGGCTCCAATTTGGGTAGCTCTCCTGTGTCTGCGGCAGCTGCGGCGGCGGCTGCGGCGGCGGCTGCAGCGGCTAAGTTGTCGTCGAGGAAGCGGCCGAGGGTCGGGATTGGGAAGTTGGATGATAAATTTGTGAGGGTTGATTTGGGGCCAAGCCAAGGGGGAAATGCTAATGTGAATGCTAATAGTAGTAATGTTAGTAACAATAATGCTATTGGGAACAATGTTCATGTGGGTTCGACGATGCAGGGATTGATAGAGGAGACTGTGAGGAACTGCTTGTCCCCTATGTTTAAGGATCTGATCAACAATGCTGTGAATGGGGCAGGTCTAGGAGGAGGTGGGGGGAATTCGAGTGGGATTGGGATAGGGAGTGGGAGTGGGATACGAGGAGTCGGGGCTTTGGCGATGAACGCGATTCCATTGAATTTTCCGGGGGTCAATTTGGGAAGTAGTGGGGAGGTGATGGACGAGAGGTGGAGAAAACAGCAGATTTTGGAGCTGGAAGTTTATTCAAAGCGATTGGAGTTGGTTCAGGATCAAATTAAGTTGACATTGGAAGAGCTGAGATCTATGGGCGGTTGAAAGATTTAATCTTTGGGATCCGAGTAGGTTAGGGAAGTAAGTGTATTACTATGGAATTTCTCTAATTTATTCGCTGTTTGATCAATGTGGCTGATTATATATGTGTAGGTAGTAACTTTGGGTTAATAGATTTTTCCTGTTTTTCTTCCCCCTTCCTTAAAATTTGACATAAAAGAGAGAGTTGTTGAATAATGTTGATTCTCTATCTGTAGCCATTTGCTCAGCTCACTGAGTTGTATGTATAGGCATGATTTGAATAGATCGGAGAGGTGAGATTCTCATTAACATGTTTCTTGATTGTTTGTGGCCTAAGTTCTTGTATAGTTACTTGATTGAAAGTATTGTTGTTGTTCATACGTGTTGATGATAATACTATCTCCTACCGCCTCATTTTGCGTGCAAATGTCGAGTTTGGATTTTCAGCCTTCTACTAGAATGGACTCAATCATATCTTTGTTCTAAGCACCATTGCTTGCTTGTAATGTTTTCTGAAGTCTTTTTGTTCTTCTGAGCAACTGGGTTGAGCTTCAGAACGGTCCTACGGGACAAGTTTCAGGCTTGTCGGTGGTGCCATTTTTGGAGGTCCCCATGGGGTATTTGAGTTCAGCTCCATATTCCATGGCTTGTTTTGCAGGAGATTGGAATCTTCTCGTTTTCTTTTCTGAGCAAAGCATCATGGTGGTGAACTGATTATCCGAAAAAGATGGTGTTGTAAAAAAGTTGGCTCTGTTTTTACGGACTGCCATTTTTGTGTGAATGCAACAGTGACAAGCTGTAAAGCTTGTGTTCAACGAGCTTGTTTTGTTGAACTTGGAGTCTAGGTAGGCAGGATGATTGCATTCCGCAACGGCCTTGAAAATATCTTGCATCAGAATCAGGGGTTTTCAAGCCCTCAGCTTCATGAATGTACTTGCAACGTTCCAGGGACCATTGGTTTCATGATCAAAACTCCATTGAAAGTTGAAGCCTGATTCATACCGTGGAATGGTGTTGCCATGTTTATTTTCTTTTTTTTTTTTGGGGGGGGGGGGGGGGCGCGGGTGGGCTTTAAAAACTTTTCGGGTTTTACAGTTTTTTGTAAAGTTACACCAAACAGTTTTTTTTTATAAACAGCTAATTGAAACAGCTAATATAAACAGCTAATTGAAACAGCTGACGGTTAACAGCTGATACAAACAGTTAACAGTTGTTTGTCAAATAGAGTCATAAATTTGTAGAATGTATGATACTACTATGGTGTTTTTGAGAATATAAATATATATATATATATATATATATATATATATATATGTATATGTGTGTGTGTGCGCGCGCGTGTATACATATATATTTTTGTGGTTCCAAATGCAATAAATTAATGTTAAAAAAAGAGTTGTATTATGCTGAACTGGGAAAAGGTGAGTTCAACAAGAGTTCCAATTTGGGCAAGTCAAGATTTACCTACCCATGCTTTGGATCGCTTTTAACAATTATTTCGTTTGGTCTTATGAACTATTTTTTTTTAAGAAAAAACAAATAAACATGCTTTATTCACAAGAAAACAAGCATGTCTAAAACTTGGGACTATTTATATGGCCGGCAACGACTGCAAGAGTGTTGAGATCTATAAAACTTGCAATTTGTGATGTTGGGGAGGGAATAAATTCCCAGTGTCCGAACGCCCGTTCAATTTTGTCAAGGGGCAAAGGAGGGACGTCTGCGCCTGAATTTATTTTATTTTTTTTAACCAATGGACGGTGGACCTTCAACCATGGCCATATTTATAGCGGCGTTAAGTTTGGTACTCCAATTCATGTCCGCTTGACTTGACTTGGTTGGTTTGGTTCCACTAAATTGGAATATTGTAATGTAATGAAATCAAAAATAAAATCGAGGATATTGAAATAGTTTATGGTTCTTGATTCAAGAATAAATTTAAATAAGGGTAAAAGTGATATTTAAATGCAAGGCGTGAGAGAGATTTATTGAAATTCAATCATAAAGAGTAATCTGATTTTGAATTTTAAAAAGATAACTACACGGAAGGTATGAAAATATATGATCTTGTCTAAACTCAAACAAACCCTATACCAACAGACACTTATTCTTAAGATTTGTTCAGCTGCAAAGGAAAGAGTTTATAGAAATACTAAGAATGTTAAAAGGTGAGGAAAAAATATAAAAGAAAAATAGACCATTCAATTAAGAAATATATTTTTAAAATAGAGCTTTTACATATAACAAACCAACTTTTAATTTTCTGTAGAAACATTAATTTCTAGCTCTTTTTTTTTTTGTAAGTAACATTTCATACTCTCCTTTACAACCGAAATTAAATTAATAAATCAAACTTTTGTATTTACTTTTAAATGAACATGCTAACAGTTATAAGTATCCATTAATTGACAGAGTAAAAGATATTGATACAATAGTATATAATATAATTTAACTCCTTTTAGTTTTATTGGTTGGTCGCTCAAACTCTGTACATTAGATTTTAATTTATATATTTTTTAAAAGGTAAGTTAAGCGATCCACTGAATTCCCTACCTACGACAGATTCAGTGGGTCAACTAGCCCAAAAGGGATGGGGAAAATTAGACTGGAAGATCTATTGCTAATAAGCACATATAGCTGTTACAAAGAAGAGCAAGTGTGTTGCCCCAAAGAATCAATCATGTGATATGTGAAACATCGCAAAACAGCGCAATCGGGGGTATTCATTTTTAACAAGTTGACACTGCACATGCCTCAACCTGCTCCAATATACTTCAATATATTCCAATCTGTTCCAATGTGCTTCCACCTGTTTCAATATGCTCCAGCCTGCTGGAACCCTCTCACAAAACTACTCCAGATCTGCTCATACTTGGTCATACCTGCTTCGATCTACTCCAACCTACTTCAACTCACTTCGAATTACTATAATATACTTCAACCCGCTAACCATTTCTTTAAAATATCGAAAATGAACAGGCCCCAAATAGGCTAAGTCTTCCCCGATTTTTTTTCCTGCTTTTTTGCATGTAACTCAGTCACATTGAAATTGTTGTGCCTTGCAAATTGGGGAGGGATCCAGCTCCATTACCGCAAAACCTATTTTGCCAACCCAAATTATTATTTTAACTAATTACTCTACTGAGCCAATCACAGAGTGGCAGCGGAGTACCGAGTACGTATAAGCACAGTGGGCACGGCGTGCATGAAAATCGTGCACCCGACTCACCCTCGTGTCATGTCATGTGCATGTGCTCATCCATTCATTATACGCTGCGCAATTGAGGGCCCCCGAAAGTAGTACCGTAGGGGGTCGGATGGCATATGGTTATGATGGTGCCATTTCACCTAGAGGTGATTCACATTTTAATTTAAAAAATGTCTCTAGAGTAGTTAATCATAAGATGTAAAGTTGTTTGCTCATAACTGCTCACAATTAGACCTAAGATCTAGGACAGTTCAACCCCGCACACCTGTACCTGCCCCGCGTCAAACTCAACCCAGACCCATAGTCAACCCGTGACCTGACCCACCCCGCCTCCCAACCGCCTAATAAAATTGGGGTGCAGTTCAATAGTTTCGACCCATCAACCAACGGTAAAACTGGCCCAACAACCCGTATCCAACCTCTACTCACAACCGCTCCTAACTGCTTCTATACTAACGACTAACAATAACCGCCTTTAACTGCTCACAACTGCTTCCAAATGATTTTAAATACCAACCGTTAGTTGCAACCATTGAAATAAACAGCTCCTAAGCAATGTATCAACAATTTTGTGTAACGATGTTCAGTACAGAGTATCATAAAATATAATAATATCAATTAATCTTTATGGATGTTAAATTTTGAAGAATATTTATACAAAAAATTGAACAAGTGTTCCACTCCATCTCTATAGATATATACAAGAATCACGTCCCCAATCAAGTGCAAGATCAAGTTGGACAAACTCAATTTGCATGTTTTAATCACCATTGAATTCAAATTGATATTTTTTTGCACATTCTCTTGGTTTTTGTTTATTTCAGGACATGATATTGGATGATAATTTGCCCTAATGAGGCCCTGTTCTTTTCGTTGATAAATTCTAATTTATCATCCTTAATCTACTTCAACCCACTTCGCGAACCTTAATAGAAAAATATCCACTTCAATCAATTTCAACCCACTTCAATATACTTCCCACTATTTTAATCAACTTCTATCCACCATAAATTAAAAAAAAAAATTCAACTCACTTCAACCTACTTTAACCTACTTCAATTGACTTCAACCCACTTCAATAAAAAAATACCCATTTCAACCTACTTCAATTTACTTCTATTATATTTTATCTTATTTTTATTAATCTCAACTAAATTTATTTATTTACCAACTTTTATTTTTCAATAAAAAGAACAGACCATGACAAGAGGGCCCCAAAAAAACTTCTGTTCATCATAATTTCCCAGAAAGCAAAAGTATTTAGACTTGGCCGTTGGTACTCTGGCAAGGGCATAGGCTTTGACCCATAATTAAGGGGCATCTTGTTGGCATGGCAAGGCAAATTGCCTGTATTTTCATCCTCATCTGTTCCGTTGTAAGGATTAAGGTCCTGTTTGATAAACGATTATTAGCTATTAATTATTAGCTATTTATATTAACTGTTTGAATTAGCAATTTATAAAAGAAATATTTGATAAAATTAGCTGTCTTTAAAAAGATATTCAGTAAAATTTCATTTGTACCCTTATCTCTAAATTACTTTTTAATTAAAAATATTTTTTCATTTACTAGTTATCTTATTTTCTTTCCGAAAAGAATTAAATTGATTTCATATGTATAAATTAACTTTATTGATAAAATTTTAATTTGTTACTGGTAGAGGACATGGCTCAGGATAGGAGGTTGTGGCGAGATAGGATTAAGGTCTCTGATTGTAGGGGACCGGCCGCGTAGGTGGTAGTAGCTTCGGTGGGGTGGGGCAGGTAGGGTTTTGGTGTGCTTGTCTGCAGGTCGTGCTTTGCTGGAATGTGACGGCATCTAGCGCCCCTGGTTGGTTGAGGTATGTCTCTACTCCTTGTTTATTTTGTTCTCCGGCCCATTTTTTCCTCCTTGGTTTTTGGTTTGCAATCGTTTTCCCTATAAACCTTTTTCAAAAAAAAAAAAAAAACTATTTTTGTGGGTCTTAAGGAATCAACATCTCTATGGGTGGGAATACCAGTAGGGGTAAGGTTGCCTACAGTTGGATCCCCCCAGACCCGCGAAAGCAGGATCCACACTGGGAGTTGTTGTTGTTGTTGTTTAATTTATTACTAGTTGTACATAATTTGTATTCTTATTAATCTTTTTTTTTCAACTTATGTATATCTATTTACACGATAATTATGTCTTAAAATATTATTTTATTATTTACTAGATATTGTATTATTATGAATTGAAATTTATATATTGGAATTATTCAATCTTGGATATATTAAATTTAAATAATACATAACATCAAATACCACTACAAAAGGCCAATAGCATATTGTGTAGTTTTTTCAAACTCTTGGATAGTTATGTTATTTTCACAAATAGTTATTCCGAAAAGGGTAATGGAATACCCTTTTGAGAAAGAGCTTTTTAAGGCCAAACAGCTCTTCCAAACAGCTCTTTAACCAAACACCAGTTTAACTATTTTGAATAGTCAAAATAGCTCAAACCCCCCAAAAGACTCTTTTTCTGCAAAAAACTCTTACAACCAAACACCCCCTTGGTTGTCCTAATTTTCAAAAAAATCATAAGAGCGATATAGTCATTTTGAGATCTTTTAATTTAAGAACATTGGATGCAAATAGTGTAAGCTTTGGAGGTATTTGACAAAAATATATCAATATTTTTTCTTAGATGCGAACAATCTGACCTTTAGGGGTAGTCTTTTAAATAAACTACGATCATTTTCAAAAACTTTGCCTTGCTAGGAAGCTGATATGTTAGATGATTTTGAACCTGTGTATAATAGTAGGAACAATTAACTTAATCTAACATTATTTTTGAAGTTTAGATAGTGATAATTTGAAGTTAGTCTTAGATTCACATTGTGATAATACTTGTTAAATTTGAGTTTTTGTTAAAAGACATTAAAAAGAATGAGTTAATAAGTCATATCGCCGTAAATGTGATCTAAACTCCATGATGTACAAGCATTTCGACAAGTCACAGTGTGTTTAAATATCAATGATGGTTTATTAAAAAAATACCTCTAAAAGTCCTACTATTGGCGTCTTAGGAAAAAGTTTGGCATATTTCGTCCTGTACCTCCAAAGGATAGATTATTTACATCCAATGTTTATTTAATTTATTAAATTTCAATTTGAAATGTTTCGAGAAGAGAAGATAGATAAAGTTGTGACACTTTTTTAGTATTGGCATTGTTCCTACATAATTTCGAGTCTCCAAATCGCATCTCAATAAGAAGCATACAGAAATTCAGTAAACAATACATGAACAAGCAAGTTACAGTGTGCGTGTTAATGATAGTCTGTACTTTAACCTTCTTGAATCAAAGACACCACTGTTAATTATACGCACAAGTCTTACATTTCCCTAAAACCACCCAAATTATCAAAACCCCTACTAGAAGTACATTAATAAGAGCCAAAAAAGCTAATGTCGAATGGCGTATTAGATACAAACTCACAAATCCACTTCATACGCCAATTTCAAACCAGTCAGGTGGCAACAGCAAGAAGACTCATTAGGTAGCATGGAGAAAACCTCAAGGAGGATCCATTAAAATCAATTTTGATGGATCCAAAACGTTACAAGGAGCAGCAGGAGGGTTCATACTTCGTAATTGGGAAGGGAGATTTATTCAAGCAGCATCATTTTATCTGGGAGCGGCGTCAGTTTTGGTAGCAGAAGCAACAACAATGAGAAATGGCATCAGAGCAACACTACAAGCAGGCTTCACGGATATCCATATCGAGGGAGACAACAAAATCTTTATCTAAGCGGTTCAGGGATACATCCAAGTATCATGGGAAATCCAAGTATTGATTCAGGATATTCACACTTACATCCAGCATAGTAACAAATTATTATCACACATATTTTTAGGCAAGGTAATGATGCAGCCGACTGGCTAGCAAAATATGGTTTATCACTTCAGTCCACAATAGTGTGGAATGTGGTTTCGCATAAGGACCTTCTTCGTATCCTCTATGAGAATAATTTAGGGAGAACCCTTGAGAGAAAGACTAACTAGAATGTATGCTTACCTTCCTTACCCAAAAAAAAAAAAATAAATAACTTGCATATGGTTCGAGTCAAAAAAAAAAAAAAAAAATTGCATATTGAGTTATCGCTCTCTGTCTGGCTACATTAATAGATTATTAGATTATATGTAGCTCCATCTAACCCAAATAGGGACCCCCCCCAAAAAGCACAAAAGGGAACCACAATAGATGCACGATAGCTAGCACACACCTTTTGATAGAGCTGACAAATGGATCATTCGGATCGAATATGGGTCGGGTTAAGTTTGGATCGGGTCATGTTTTGAATCAAGCGATATTTCGAGTCGGTTTGATTTGGGTCAGGTAAACTTCGCTTCGGTTCACTTCGGGTCAACCAATTTTTTGTCCAATAAGTTGTCATGCAAAAATAAGCAATCTTGTTGAAAATTTCAGGTCAGGTATGGTTCACTTCAGGTTAATTCGGATTTTGGATCTACTTTCGGATCAGCATATTTCGGATGTCAAGTCGAGTATGGGTCCTGGTCATTCGGTTCGGGTTTCATATTTCGGGTCAGTTTTACCAAGTTTACCTTTTGAGATATACCATAGTCTATATATATTGGAACAGCTAAGTCCAAGTCTTCCAAATTTTCTAGTCCTAAATAAACTATATATAACATAAAGAAAGAGTGGCCCGTGGTTTTTGAGGGGTTGATGGGAGGTTGTCTTTGTCCTACGCATCTCCCCTAAACTAAGTAGGCTGTCAAAGGTCATAAAAGGGTGGTTTGTGTTGTGTGCGATCCTTCTCACATCTGACTCACCCCCATGACAAATTCTCATTGACATTCGGTTGGTTCACACGACTCTCACCTTTTTTTCGCTTCCCCTTGAGAACGTAACTCAGTCTTAGCTCTTACGGGATAACTTTGTGTTCATCGCGGTTTTTAGGGCCAGTGTTTCTAACCAGGGGAAAAAAGGACCTACCTTTCTTTATTTTTGCTTTGAAATTTTCTTTTAGATGGTCAGCAAATCCTTTAATTACGTGCATTCTAGTGCTAGATCCAGGTATGATTTTTAGATGGTTAAGCTGAGAGAAAAGTGTAACACCTCGAGTATGGGGTAGAAAGATTGAAGTGACTACTTATCATTAAAAGTGCACAATTTCTTTCAGGGATCACATTTTCAAGAATTCCATAGTTAAACGTGTTTATTATGGAGAAATCTAAGGATTAGTGATCTTCTAGAAAGTCCTCTGCGCAACATGTAAGTGAGGACGAAGCACGTGAGAAGGTCTGTGGTAATTTTCGAGGCTAGTCAACGATCCTTAAAGTCATTCCTGGTAACTGTTTGTAGCCCGAAAGGGATCGGAGTGCTATAAATGGTGTCAAAGCGGAGCCACGATCATGAATTGCGTCAGTGGATAGGAGAGCCTTTGGCAGCGAGGCAAAGATATTGGGATAGACCACCAAGTAAGAGAACTTGTAAATCGATCAATTAGTGAAGCACACTAAGAACATTGTGCTCTTCAAGGAGGGAAAATTTGAATACCCTGATTATAGCTTAACAAAATTGAAGTGACTACTTATATCACCAAATGTGTACCTTTCTTTTTGAGGATCCTACTCATAAGAACTCTACATCTAAGCGTGCTTACTGTGGAGAAATATAAGGATGGGTGGCCTTCTAGGAAGTCTCACGGGCAGCATGTGAGCGAAACCAAAGCACATGAAAAAGGCTTGTGATGATTTGTAGGGCTAGTTGACAATCTTTGAAACCGTTCTTGGTAATTGTTTATGGCGTGGGAGGGGCTGGGGCCTTATTAAAAGCATCAAATAAAAGACAAATTAAACATCTTTATTTTATTTTATTTTTTTTGAAGGGAAACTATTGTCATTTGATTTGACTCTAATTAGAATCCAAGGCCATTCACATGAGCATCCAAGGGCCTTAATTTACTGCAAGTTACTGCTTATAATTAAATTTTACTGCTCCTCACCACTCTTGTCACTCTTACATATCTTTACTGTTGTTTATTGTTCCTTTATACATCTCCTTACCGCTTCTTATAATGCCTTACCACTTATTTTTAAAAATAAATGTTGAAATAAACAGGCCAATGAAAAATGTTCCACATGCCAACCTATAGATTGGTAGGCCTTTGCTTTAAAATTGAACCCACTAGTTTACTACCTAATTTCATTCACATTTGTCCAGGCCAGCAGGGCCTTAAAGAGTCAAATATTAGCTGCCCAAAACATGCATCAAGGTTGCCAAGACAAGCGCTAAACGTGGGGTTCACTCCATGCATGTATTTTCGGACATATCGTTTATTCTTAGTAACAAGTGTTCAAGTCGTGTAACCTTTATCTACTTTTAGTTGGCCTTTATTTGTGTAGTTTGTCTAAAAAAAACAAAAAGAAACAAAATTGTGCATTTTCTCAATCAGGGTGCCCACAAATGAGGTGTTGAAATGTCAAGTTGGAAAATTTCGGTTGTTAATTTCTAACCGTCGGGTCATGCTATCTTGGATTTAAGTATGCATTTTTTATATTTATTTTTACAATTTTCCTCTTGTATAAAAAAACTAAAATTTCTGTTTTGCTCTTTTTTTTTAATTTAAAGTTTAAGGATCCTATACTTTTAGGACTTTATAACAAGGTTGACCTAATAACACTGGTATACATAAAGATCGTAAATAAACAATCACTCCTAAACAAGTTTGCACTCAAGGCAACTCCGTCATAAAGAATATGCTTTCCGTAAATTTCAAACCTGCTGGGGCCTCAATTTGAGAAAGAACCTAGACAATCAACAAAGCTAAGGTCTTAGTCTAGTTGTCGTGATAATTGCATATAACGATTCCTTAGGCCCTATTTGACAATAATATTCCAAGTAACATTTAACATTTTATATCTCAATCAAAACGTTAATTGTCTAGCTAACATTTAGCTAGTGTTTGGCAAGTATTTAAGTAACATTAAGCGTTTCAAATAACATCTTTGAGATATTGTACAAATTAGCTTTTTCATATTTCAAAAGTGACATTTTATCTTTTTTTAAATTTCAAAATACCCTTGAACTCTGTACCATTCCGTCACGTTTCTTCATTCTTAGCCAAAGTACAGAAAGTTGTGTTGCTGACTCTTTTGGTATGCATGACATCTGCCAGGAAGTTCCTTGTGGAATAGAAACTTATATCATCCGAAAATTATATGGTACACTCATATGGATATGAACTGCATCCATTTGGCCTATTACACATTGGGTGGAGTCCGATTTGCTCACTAAAAGCATGTGTTAGCTTACTAAAATGTTAATCATGTTACTCGCTAAAATTACATCCCAACTCATTAGAAATATCTATCATTAAAAATGTTAGCCCGAGTTTAATTTGCTCACTAAAATTATTGGTTAGCTCATTAAAATGTTAATCATGCTGCTCACTAAAGTGTTGATTTGTTTGCTCACTAAAAATATTTGTTAGCTTACTTTAGTGATCCAATCCCAGGCATACAAGTATGAATCTGAGTGAACTATATAGCATTTTAAAGTTAGTGGGTCATATTCAGACATTAATGGGTTATACAGTGATTGTAGTGAGCAAAACCTAATAGTACAGTACAACATATACAATTAATCATACGATTCAGCAGGTGCATAATAGTTTGGAGCACCTCCGAGGGGAACTCCGGGCCAGTGGGAGGTGGCTGGGTTATGAGTTAGGAGGGAAGGCCATCGAGGCTGCTAGATTTTGGGTTTCTCTTTGGGCAGCGCTCTAGCATTGTGGCGTGGTCTTTTGTGTGGCCAAGACTCAAGGTAGAAGAATTATTGTACATAGGGACTCACAAATTGGCACCAATTTCATGAAAGGAGAGTGTGTGGAGGTGTGCGACAACTTGCAGTTGCTGGAATCTTGTAAAAGCCTTAATAGGCTGGCATGGGTCAATCGGTTGGCAAACAAACTTGCTAATTTGGAGGTTGATTCATGTGTAGATCTAAGTGTTTTGATAACCCACCCCCCCCCCCCCTTCAAAACCCCGCACACCCCGGGGGAGGTATATCCTATCTTACGAGATTAGTAGACGATGCTTTACGGAACTGTAAGACTAGTGACATGAATAAAAGCTTATTGCGAAGTGCCCATCCTTTTACCCCCCCCCCCCCCCCCAAAAAAAAGAAGAAAAAAACTAACGTAAACCAAAGCAAGAGTTTAAAAAAGTAAAATTACACAAGTTCTTAGAATCAATGGGAAGGTTCTGTGAGTTCATTTGTACAGAAATTGAGCGTTTTGAGGGGAATGTTTCCTGCATTTAATCGTGAGAAAGAAGTGGGGGAAATGGGTACTAAGTTTTCAGTACATGCGAAACTTGGCCTTCGTCTTCTCGAAGACCTGCTCAGCAATCACAGCTTGAGTGCCATCAGCTTGCTTGATTTCCAGGTTAGCTTTCTGATAGACTCCAGTTCCCCTCAAAGCATCAGCAATGAAATCATCAAAGCCGATAGCAATGGCTGCTTCTGCTTTGGCTCCATAGACCAGCCTCTGTTTATAATGTGGAAAGTGCAAGAGGTTAGAGACGCATGAGTTGCATGCAAGATTTAAGAGCATGGAGAAAAATGATCAGGGCAGAAAGCATTATCTACCTTGATTCTTGAAAGATGGATAGCGCCAAAGCACATTGGACATGGTTCACAAGAAGCATATATTTCGCAGTCTGATAGCTCTATTCGGTTCAGCTTTTTACATGCCTGAAGTGAACGATTAATTCGACTATTAGATTTGGGAACTTGGGAGACAAAAGCTAGCATAATTGTTTGATAAGTCAACCTAAAGTTGAAAATATTATGAAAGCACACTGAAGAACAAGAGAAAATGGTGTTGGCTCGTCTTAGTTACCGTAGAATAGGTAAAGCTGATTTCCAGGTCCCACCTTTCAAATTATTTTCTTTTTCCCCAAAAACTCTCCTGATACCAGCAGTTCAGTCTTCATGCTGGTAGTAAGGTTATTCACATCATTGCCTCCCCCCCCCCCCCGGGGGGGGGGGAGGAGGAAGAGGTTCACCCATTGAAAGCAATAGAAAGGCAGATTCTTCCCATGAAATACTGCTAATAGGTAATGACTAAAGAAAATTTTCAATCCTCCCTCACTCTGTCTACACACCATTATGACCAAAACAGGACAGGCAGTTATCAGCACACCAAAAAGAACTACTTCAGTAGTCGGCAGTGCACACATAAAGAACTTTAGAAGCACAATTCGTTCTAGACAAAGGGAATAGCTAGCATGCCAAACACACAAGAATTTTACAAGCACAATTCATTCTAGACAAAGAACTCAATAACTCACGAGCAGCCCAAAATAAAGTACCAATCATAAAGAATTTGAAATAATACAGCAGACGACCACTTGCATCACCAAAGACAAAATAAGAAAGAACAAAATTCCAGACAGGTATTGCAGAAAAACTTCCGGATTTTTTGGTTTCCTATAGGTATCTAGAGATTTCCCCACTGCCAGTAGAAGGTCACAGTTGAAGAGGACAAACATGTTTCAGACAAATTAAAAACACGTTTTTCATTCAGTCACCATCTCCAACCAACGCTAAGGATACCAGTCAGACCAATTGCCTTGTCAAGATCCTCGAAAGGCATCCCAAGGCCATCCCCTCTCCTAACGTCTGAAGTACTTACAAATATTTAAACCAGGCACCTTGGAACTCGGAAGGGTGAAACTGTGACTGTGAGACTACAGGTACCATTCAACAAATACACAATTATAGACACACATTGGAAGTCACATGTCTGTTAGCTAATACAAGATGTTAACTTCAGTTTCCCGTATGTAGATTGCTCTACAGCTCTATGCTCACCTTCCATCTGGAAGTGACTCAGTTTGATCCTACGCAACCTACCAGGCTGGCACAAGCAAGCACTACCTCTAAAGCAACGTTTATTAAAGCAGTTTGTTTCAGTTGGTAAATTTCCAAAGCAACGTTTATCAAATGCTTGCTGGACCAAAAGAAATGCAATTGAGAACCACAAAATTAGTTCTTCTCTAACCTCTCTTACAGCAGTAACTTCTGCATGTGCAGTTGGGTCTGTGTGTTTCAACACCATGTTGTGACAGCTGACAACTACTTCGTCATTGCGAATAACAACAGCACCAAATGGACCCCCATCTCCACATTCAACCCCCTTGTAAGCTTCTTCAACTGCTTTTGTCAAGAATTTGTGGTCTCTATCCTGCACAGCTGGTAAGCCAGGCATTCCATATTAGGAAACGTCACAATCACCAACAAGACAATGGGGGAGTCTCAAGCTGAGATTGACCTTCAAATACACCCCCGGGGGGGGGGGGAGGAGTAGCTACTTCTATCATGAGGACGCTCATTCCCATCCATAAAAAAAGGCGAAACGTTAAACAAACACCAATATGCATTAGATTTGCTTCTACGGAGTTTACGGACTTCATTCATTTCATCTTCCCTAAACATTTCTAACCCAAAAATTTTATGACCAGACAGAGCTTTCAGAACCCTCAAGTCTATTCCTCTCCTCAATTCCAGAAATTCACTTAACTTTACATAGGAAAATTTTCCAATCAACTAATATGAGCACACAATAGCATAGATGTAATGAGCTTTTTGTTCCCAGGGGGGTGCTCATGAGCCTTATGGATACATGCCATTACCTTCTTGATGACCTGCAAATGAAGAAGCCACAGAGATGGTTCCATCCTTTGCTTCGACAACTGAAAGCAGAAAAATCAAGGGAAAAGCAATAAAAATTAGTTAGCGAAACAATTACATTCAACAGGGTGGATAAGATAGAAACAACTCCCATGATTA
>JAKOGI010000004.1:1757500-1760000 GCA_029747015.1 Carnegiea gigantea | reverse complement strand
CCTTTAAGTTGTGTCTTTTTATTTTTCCTAAGTCTTTTCAATTTTCTAGCTTTAAATTGTTAGGAGTTTGTGTCTTTTGCTTGTCTTGTTGTTGCCTATATATAGTGGGGGTGTGAAGTGTTTCTCAATGCAGAGTTGTAAGCTTTCCCAAGTGAAATACAATTACCTTTGAGTGTGATTCTCAAAAGTATTCCAAATCCCTAGTTCTATATCTTGAATTTTGGCAAGTTCAAGTGGTGTTCTAGGTTCTCTTTTCTTTTCCAATTGGAGTGATTCCTTGGTGAAGACGAGAGGATTTGCCCAAGATCAAGTCCTTGAGTGGCTCCGCGAAGGATTATCTCAAGTGCAAGGTCTTGTTTATCCTTTGTTCTTTTTTGTTATTATTTTCATTCCATCTCAATCAACCTTCCATTTTCTCTTTACTTTGGTTCAATTCTTATTTGGGTTTATTTGAGTTTGATTTGGTTCACTTACCACCCACATATACATCAATTGGTATCAGAGCCAAGGTTCTTAAGTGACCCACATCACACCCACATACATCCCAAAAAGCCAAACATACAAAAAAAAAAAACAAAAAAAAAAGAGGCACAAACCGGCAAACCCAGTCTCGAAGACCAGAGAAGCAGCACGGTGCCCCCGTGCCATACCACACGACCGTGCCATATTTATTTTCCAGAAATCTTCAAGTCGAGACGCAGCACGGTGCCCCCGTGCCTACCCGCACGACCGTGCCACCCTACTTTTCTGCATTTCCTCAAGTCGAAGTATAGCACGGTTCCCCAGTGCCCCATTGCACGACCGTGCCCTCCCTCCTCTTCTCCAAAACAGCCTTTTTCTAGCCTAAACACATAATCCACAAAGAACCCTTAAGCATTCATCCATCATGATTTCGCTTGGGAACTTGCGAAAAGAGATTGCTTTGATTGAAAAGGAAATGGTCATCCTTGAAACTCCAAAATTTCGTGGCCAAAAAGAAGATTTCCCTTACTGGATTTCCAAAGTGGATCAAGTTTTCACTCGCTACAATATTGACGAGCAAGAGAAGTTTAAGGTGGTTATCAAGAAGCTCCGAGGCCATGCGCTTGAATGGTGGGAAAAGTACAAGTATAAGAGGAAGAAGAGAGGAAAAAGTAAGATCAAAACGTGGGACAAGTTGAGAGGAAAATTAATCGATGCTTTCGCTCCAACCTCTTACTTACACAACCATCCTTTACTTTCCTTTGAGGTAAACAACTTTGATTCCTCTGCTAAAAAACCTCTCTTTCAACAAGGGAAGTCCAATGAGTGCTTGTAACTCTAGCTCTACTTCCTTATTTTATTTGGAGAAATTTAACTCCAACAAAGATGAAGAGATCCTTGGAGAAAAAGGGTCGGGCCTAGTTGACCTACCTCTTGTTTTTGGTGACTGTGGTGATGAAGAGACCTTTGAACTTGAGGCCCAAAGATCCGAGTTGAAGCAAGAAGAGATTGTGCAAGAAATTGAGCAATCCTTCACCCAAGAAGGGTGCCAAGAAGATAATGAGGTGAATTTGAGCATAACCCCAAGAATTGAAGAGCATGTAGTTAAAGACCTTGAAGTGATGAAGCCATGTAGGGTTGCTGAAGAGTTTGAACAACTCTTGATTCAAGAAGTACGCCCTACCGAACTCCAAGCACCCAAGTTGGAGGCATGTGGGGTTATTGCAGAAGTTGAGCAACTCTTGACCCAAGAAGAATTCACCTTAACCCCCATTCAACCTTCCCAACCCCTCAAACCACAAAAGGACCGACAAGCCTTAACCCTCATTCATCCTTCCCAAACCCTTGCCCCCAAAGAAGATTTCTCACTTCCGCCTCTTCTCCTCACCAGGTATGACCCGTTTTATCATCCTCCCCTCACCCTCTTCTATATCTCTCTAGAGGTGATGCCCTGTGACCTCCTTCCCCAAAAGCTCCCATATTGTGAGCGTGACCCCTTTCTTGAGAGGCTTGCTAACCCTTTGAGTTTGAGGACAAACTCAAAACCACCCGGGGAGTATGATGCATATTCCCATATGCATCATTTTTATTTAAGGTCAACTTCCAAGAAGAAAAGTGTCAAACAAGAGCGTGCATGGGAACTCTCATATTTTCTCTTATTATGTGAGTTCAAGGACTTTAGACACCATGAAGAAGTCAAGCAAGTGGAGAAAATCTGGATAAAACTCATATTCCTTCCGGAAGAATTGGTGCCCGATTCATCCCTGCGGAAGGTAATTTTTTTTTTGTGCTCATTTTTGGACTAACTAAAGTGGTCCCACAACTTGAGGCTCCACATGGTTTTGAAGTTAAGATCTCAGCTTTCAAACAAGCCCAATTATGTTTAATTTGGACGTCGTTTGGTTGGGCTAAATATTACTCAAAGAAGACATGTCCTGCTCCAGTCCAGTTCTGATATAGGTGTAATGTTCGGACCATAACTTTTGATCTACTTATCCAAATTGAGCAAATGAGCCCATTCTGGAAAATACATTTCCAG
>JAKOGI010000004.1:1645000-1752500 GCA_029747015.1 Carnegiea gigantea | reverse complement strand
TTTTAGTCATGTGAGCTTTATTTTGTTGTATATGTGAGCTTTATTTTCATTGAAAATCATAATATATGTTTTTTTTACTTATAATCTTAATTAGTTAGTTATCAATAGATTTAGTTTCAATAAATGATCATGGGAATTAGGTTTGGTAATCATGAGAGTTATGTTTGGTAATCGTGTTTGCATAAAAGATATGTGAGCAGAATGCTACATTTATGTAGTGATTGTGATGGTTATATTTGGTGATCATTATAAGTATATTTGTTGATCATAAACTGTGCGCTCAATCTTAGTTAAGTGAGCTTTATTTGATGTAAATTTAGCTTTATTTTCATCAACAACTGTAATATATGTTTTATATACAATATTAGTTAGTGATCATGATAATTATATTTGATGTTCAATTGATCACCATTGCAAATATGCTTGTGGATCATAAAATATATGCTCTTGCAATTAGATGAGCTTTATTTGTCATCATTTAAGCTTTATTTTAATTAAAAATCATCATCTTTGTTTTTATTTATGATCTTAGTTAATGATCAATGAATCAAGTTTTAGAGATCATTATAATTATATTTGATGATTAATTGATTTATCTATGACAATCATTACAAATATGTTTATTGATCATGAACCATATCCACAATTATAGTTAGGTCAGCTTTATTTTTTAAGCATTTAAGCTTTATTTTTGTAAAAAATCATAATATATATATTTTTATGTATAATCTTAATTAGTGATCAATAGCTTTAGTTTCAAGGATTTTTAGTATTATGTTTGGTGATCAATTTAGGGTGAGAGACGGACACCCCTCGCATTCACTGATTCTAGTCATATCACAGAGCATCTCATCCCACCTAAATACCCCCCACACACACACATGCACATATGCATATATATAAAAAATCATATATACACGCACGCACACATTTATATATATATTTGTATATGTGTGTGTATGTATGCATGTACGTATGTATATGTATGTGTGTATCGTGTTTATGTTAAGAGCTCATTATGAGGGATGTTTAAAAAATAAATTGTAACAAATTCTAAATTTTCTTTTTCTTGACGATAAATTACTTGCCTAACAATCATCATTGGACAAGACATTAGTTATATATATAAACTATTATAATTACGGGCAATTTTTTCCACTTTTGAGGTCTTACAGTTAAAGATTTAGAGTTGCTTACATTCCACATGGGTGTCTTAATTTTTATTGTGAAGGAAGACATAAAGATGGATGAAATTGAAGCTTAAATATGAGCCTCATATTTTACAAGAACATCCTAATTAGAAGAATGTATAAGGGACATAAGAGGGATCAAGGATATTTGGGAGGAAAAACAAAAACTCGCCATACATCTAATGGGATTTAAATCAACAATTTCTTGTTTGAGCATGAGTCAATTTCCACTTAGATGTTCATGCATCTATCCGTTTAAATCAACACTTTTTAACCTTTTTAAAAGATGCTCAAGCATCTATCCGTTTGCTTTCTTATAAGTTAAAAAGTCATAAAATATGTTCATGCATCCCATGCCTCTTCTTTGAGCAAAATAAAAACATAAAAAATATTTACGTGAAGTACATGTTTTTTTTCCGATTATTTAAATGCGAAATGTCTTTACAGATAAGAAAAGATACAATCACTACACAGCTTAAGAAGACAGGTAATATATCCTGTAGGCAAGACTCTTTCCAAACGTGATAAATACCTCGATTTAGCACCAAAGGAAAAAGAAAAATACACTGTTTCAGGCATGTTTGTTTAAACTTATCATAAATAATTATTATCAATATGCGATACTAATTAGTAATAATTAACACTTATAAATACTAATTAGTGTTGATTAACGCTAATTAACACCCAATTATATTTTCTAATTATAACACTTATCAATACTAATTAGCACGATTTCTTATACCAAACATTTAATTTATGGGCGGGAGTTCCACGTATGGGCAAGAGTTCTGCGGATCCAAATTGATAGTCTCAGGCAATCAGGGGCAGATTTATGCACAGGTTTAAATTTGTTTGAGGCATTCATAACCCAATCGTTTTTTCAGGGGGGAAAAATATATATATATAGAAATCCCTAACAATTTTGAGGGTCACCATTGAAACTTTAAAGTAGAACACCTATCATCGTCATATATATATATATATATATATATGTATATATATATATATATAAAGTTGGATAGAATTAATATATAGCGACATACAAGCTTGTCACATATGTAGGAGAAAATAACCACATGACACATTTTAATACAATATAGGATGATACATGATGTTGCGATAGTTAAGAGCTTGACTTATGATAGATTATACCATAGACTGACGATCAAGGAAGGGAAGAAGGAAGTCTTTAATCTGGCGAGGGTTAGGGATAGAAGAACCAGGGATTTAGGTGTTGTGAGGTACATCAAGGATGAAAATGGTAAGGTGTTGTCTGAGGATGCAGAAATCAAGGAGAGATAGCAAAGGTACTTTTTCAAACTCCTCAATGGTGAAGTGATGGAAGACTCTCATGGTAGGGTAAGAGAGAGTAGTGAGAGACGACTGGATCCGCTAGTGTGTGGTCATATCAGCAAAGACGAGATTAGAGAGGCCTTAAAGAAGATGATCAATGGGAAGGTAGAGGGTCCTGATCAGATACCGGTAGAAGTGTGGAAGTATTTGAGTGAAGAAGGATTAGAGTGAGTAATGGAGCTTTTCAATGTCATTTTTAGGACTGTTAAGATGCCCAAAAAATGGAGATCCACTACAGTCATCCCCTGTACAAGAACAAAGGTGATATTCAAGATTGTAATAATTTTAGAGGTATAAAGTTGCTCAGTCATTCTATGAAGTTATGGGAGAGGGTGATTGAGAGAAGGTTGCGAAAGGATGTCTCAATTTCAGAGAACCAATTTGGTTTTATGCCAAACAGGTCGACCATGAAGGTGATTTACCTCCTTAGAAGACTCATGGGATTGTACAGAGATAGAAAGATGGATCTTCATATGGTGCTCATTGACCTGGAAAAAGCATATAATCGAGTTCCGCGTGAAGTGGTATGGAAGTGCTTGGAGAAGAAAGGAGTGTCGCCCTTATATATCCGAGTTATTAAGGATATGTACGAGAGAGGTAGGACGAGTCTTAGGACGCCAGGAGAGGTCACCAATGACTTCTTCGTTAGTATGGGCCTGCATTAGGATTCTGCCTTAAGCCCTTTTCTTTTCACTGTAGTTATGGATGTACTTACTAGAGGGATTCAAGATGAGTTATCTTGGTGTATACTTTTTGCAGATGACATTGTTCTTATTGACGAGACCAGGCAGGGATTTAACGATAAGTTGGAGCGTTGGACGCATACACTGGAATCTAGAGGTTTTAGAGTAAGCAGATTGAAAACGGAATACCTTCATTGCTATTTCAGTGGAAGGGTAGATGCGGGGGAAGAAGTCATCCTGGATGGGAGGTCGAAAACTAAGGTTGATAAGTTTAAGTATCTAGGCTCGATCATTCAGCAGAATGGGGATATTGACGAAGATGTTAACCAGCAGATAAAAGTAGGCTGGTAAAAATGGAAGTATGCCTCAGGCGTGCTGTATGATAAGAGGGTACCCCTAAGATTGAAAGGCAAAGTCTATCGCACGGTAGTTAGGCCGGCTGTTCTTTATGGATCGGAATGTTGGCCTTTAAAAAAGACGCAGGTTCAAAGGTTGATGGTAGCAGAGATGAGGATGATTAGCTGGATGTGTGGCTATTCGAGAATAGATATAATTAGGAATAGAGTTATCCGGGACTTAGTTAAACTAGCTCCCGTCAAAGATAAGATGAGAGAAACTAGACTTCGCTAGTTTGGCCATGTGAAAAGGAGAAGTATGGACGCTCAAGTGAGGAGATGTGAGATGATCAGCATATCCGACGACAGAAGAGGGAGGGGTCGACCAAAGAAGAATTTGGACGAGGTGATTAGAGAGGATTTGAAAGTTGTTGGTTTGACGGAGTACCTGGCTTAGGATAGGAAGTTATGGCGGGATAGGATTAGAATCTTGGATCGCAGAGAGCCCGCCCCGTAGCTGTCTTTTGGTGCAGTCGCTTAGTGCTGGTAGTGGTTCTTTTCACTTGTCGTGTTTGTATGCAGGTAGTACTTCCTTTTGGGAGGAGTCATCGTTTGCTTACCTTGGGCTGCTAAGGTATGCCACCTTTCTCTGATAGATTGTTCTTATACTACATGGCTCCAACTACTTACCTTTCATTATATCTTGGTCTTTCCTGGATATGTGTCCTTTATTTTCTCTTTTAATATTTTCACAAAATCTTTCCTCTATTAAATATTTTTCACAAAATCCTTTTGTGGATCTCTTGGAATCAGCCTCTCTACGGGTAAGAATGCCGGTAGGAGTAAGGTTTTCTACAGCTGAATCTTCCCAGATTCCGCGAAAGCGGGACCCATGCTGGAAGGTGTATAGGATGCTACATAAGAATTTTTTTTGAAAAAAAAAACTATGAATGTAAATTTAATACAACATTAGTTTTATTTAATAAGGTAAGTTATCACATGTCTTCCTACTATTTAGTGTACATGCCATGCTTTGCATGGACATGGGTAATTCTTCATTTAAGACTTAAATTATTGGCTAATTAGTTGCAATTTGTATCAATGTTAGAGATGTGATTATAGATTTTGAATTACATTTGTAATATAATGGTTTGTTATTATTTTTGTGGAATAATGAGTTTCAAAATGATTGACATAGTTGCTAGTAATGATAGTGCAATCTGTAATACAGTATGATGCATCGTCATTTTCAACTTGGGTTTCTACATGGGAAAAATCATAGCCCATTTATAATCGTAGAAACTTTGAAGTACTTCATAAATTACAATGCAAGTTCCATTTGTTCTTATGACTCTTATATGAAAAAGATAATTTAAAAAAGTAAAAAAAACATGAGAAATAGACATTTACAGTTCATGTAGATATTCATTTGTGATTGAATTTGTCAAGCGAAAAAGTTTAAAAGGTATTTGTGAAATTAAATTATTGTTGTATTGTGATTTCAAAAGTCATAATTTACATACGTTAGGAAGATTGCTCTACTGTGATTTGCTGTATTAATTACACAACTCCAAAGGAAAAGAAAAATTAAAAAACCACTTGACTAATTATGTTGTGCCAAATGTCATTCATCTTGCAACACATTCAGTTTTATATTATATATATAATATGATATATGATATATGATAATTTAAAAAAATGATCCAAATGCAGCAAAATTGGTGAGTTAAACATTAATAAATACAGCAAAATTATGAGAAACATTGATTAAGAATAAAAAGTCTGTTGTTAGCAGAGAAAAAAATAAAGAAGACTCACTTTGGTTTTTCATCAGTAAAATAATATAATATGTCAATTTCGTAAAATAATATAATATGTCAATTTCTTTTTTGCTATTGAAAAAAATCAATTTATTCTCTCAATCGTATATTGTAAAATATTTAAATTACACCCTTACATTGTAAAAGTACAACCCTAGTTCTTCGGACAACACACCACGCTTTGGAAGGAGGACAATGTATATGTTTGGGAGAGATTCGGGAAAATAAGGAGATTGTAATAGGGGTGGCAATTTCACCCGCATCCGATGGATATCTATTCCATCCAATCATTAAAACTAAGTAAAAATCCAAAATATATGGATGATGGATGGATGATGAATGATGATTTGACGGATTAGATTGGATCCGGATGATACTTCATCCTACCTGCCATCTGATCTATCACCTGCTTAGGCCCTGTTCTTTTCATGGTTAAATCAACTCACCCCACTCTTTCCCACTTCTTTCCACTCCTTTCTACTCCTTCCCACACATTAAAATAAATATCACTTCTTTTCATTCTCACCCACTTCTACCTACCATTATTATAATTTTTATTGTTAATATCAATAACTAATATCATTGGTATTATTATTGTTAATTATTAATTATTTTTATTTTTAATTGTTATCAATTAATAACAGCTTTAATACCATTATTTTTAAAAATAATAATAACAATTAATTATTATTAATTAACTACTTTTAAAATAATTATTATTAATATTAATAATTATTAATATCAATTATTATTATTAATAAATATATTTATTATTATACTTAATATTGTTAATTATTATTTTAAATGTTACTAATTATTATTAACTTTACTAATTACTAAATATTATTATTTTTATTATTTACTAATATAAATAATCAATGAAGATTATTAACATTAATATTAATATTAATATTAATTATTAAAATTAATAATTGTTATCATAATTATTATTAATAATATTATTAATTATTATTGTGAATATTACTAATATTCATTAATAATAATAACTATTATAATAATTATCATTATGATAATAATTATTATTACTACTAATATTAATTTTAGTATTAATAATGATTATTCTTAATATTAGCAATTATTACTTTTATAATTACTAATTATTATTAATATTAGTAATTAGTGACTTTTATTATCAACAATACTAATATTAATTATTTTGTTGTTATTAAAAGTAATGATAATAATTAACATTAATTAAAATATTATTGAACTTTTTACTAGTATTTGTCAATAATAATAATAAGAATAGTCATTAAAATAAGTATAATTGTAATGGTTATTATTAATATTAATAATTAATAAAAATAATACTATTACTATTGCTATTAATAATAATAATAATTAATATTAATAATTATTATGATTATTACTAATTATTAATATTAATAAGAATTATTATTATAATTACTACTATTAATTACTACTAATAATAATAATTATTAATGATTCATTGTTATTTTTATTATTAATTAACAATTTTTATTATTATATAATAATTTATTGATTATTATTGTTTTTAATTATTAATAATTGACATAAGGATAATAGTAGTTATTTTCATATTAATAATAATTATTGTTATTATGATTATTTAATTAATTATTAATTAATAATAATATTTATTTATTTTTATAATTAATAATAGTTATAATAGTGATTACCATTCTTAATGTTATTAATTATTATTTTTTTAGAATTAACTATTATTAATATCAATAATTAGTTATTTTTATTATTATCAATATTAATTTTAATAATTATTATTATTCATAGTAGTAATAATAATTAATATTTCTAATATCAATAGTAATTAGTATTGTAATTATTACTAATATTCGTATCTAAAATTCTAATAATAATTGTTATTATAATAATAATTATTATTACTATTAGTCGTAATAATTAATAATAATTATTGATATTAATATTGTATTAGTTATTAGCATTAATATTGATGATTATAATTATTTTCATTAATATTAATAAGAATTATGATTGTAGTTATTATTTTTATTAATTATTATTATGATTAATTATTATTTTTATTATTAATTAATAATAATATTTATTATTATTAATTGTTATTATTAATTATTATGTTACACAAATTGTTAACATTACTAATATCAATACTCCCACTTTTTTCCACTCTTTCACACTCTTACATCCAACAAACCACTTCTACCCACTCTCACTCACTTGTTCCCACTTCCACCTGCACTTACCCATTTCTTTTCACTCCTTCTCACTCTCATCCATTCCACACTTGCAATATACTCATTTGTTTATCTCCTATTTGCATTTTGTTTACTTTTTATTTTTGTCTTTTAAATTTTACTCATTTTTTGAATAATTATATTGTTAATTCTATGATTTTTATCAAAATTAATATGATAAATATTATATTTATTCGTTCCTTATGCCTAAAATATCTTTTTTAAACTTTTCAAAAGACAAAGCTTACTATTTTATATGAATTTGCTAACATATTATATATAAAATTTTATCACCCGTTTATAACTCGATCCACCTATTTTCACCCGTGGATGGTGGATGAATGGATTGGATAATATTTTTGGGGATGATGGATGGATTGGATGAAGTAGATGAATGCAAGTGATCGCTGCGAATGATGGTTCGCTACAAGAAATCTTGCATGTGTCCTCGCTTAAAATTGCCTCCTTTCACACTTATGCCCATGGCAGGGTCTATTCATCACGCTTAAGGTAAGCGTGCATAAGATATCAATGGGGAAAAATTTACCACGTTTAATAAATATACCCACGCTTATATTCGTGGAATATTGCATCATCTGCCACACTTGTAAGGGTAGATAGATTCCCCTTGCTTGTATCCGTGGTCATAGTCCTCTTTGAGCGAAAAATCATTCTCACCATTCGATCGCTTATAAGTGTGGTGCTATGCATTTGATAACTAACTTTCAAATGATTTACGCGGATAACTACTTTTTGGCAAGGATATTTTTATATAAAAGAAATAACAAGTCGTTTTGTTAAAAAATGCAAATAATTTATATTCAGTAACGCATTGTAATCATATATATATATATATATATATAGAGAGAGAGAGAGAGAGAGAGAGAGAGAGAGAGAGAGAGAGAACATATATGACTAAAATTTAAATGATACAAAAAGTACGGCAACTTTATAACCATGAACTAATTGTCAACGATTAACGTGCAAAATAACTCGTATTTCAACCACATAATGAAAAGTACGAGATCGACAAACAACTATTACTAAATGATTTCAACATACCTATAAAGTATGCACCTACTACCTAAAAGTTAAGTTTGTTTGTAGTACACATGTATAAGATTGAAGCTAAACAGAACGAATGTAGTGGTGCAGAACTCCATAGTTCCAAGTGAACACTTCACGAACCCGAACTTTATATTTGATTTTGTGGCATGTTGCTACTGGTTTCAGGTTGAAACCACCAAACCCATACATTATGAAGTTAACTACAACAAACAATGCTACTAAGAGTGGAAAAAAAACCTCTAAGAAGATTGTAAGATATTATTTCTATTAGCCTTCATAACTAAGTACTCTCACTCTACAAAAAACTATGTAACATCCCTATCCTTAGGCTAGTCTTTTTAGTATATTCCCTGATTTTAAAAAAATTTCGGCAGAGTTCCATCTAAATCTTGACTATTTTCCTTTTGCAGCATATCATTCAACAGGCCACACATCTAGAGTATCCAACACAAATCCAACAACCCATTACCATCAACAAATCCAAAAAATCAATCACGCCACGATAGGGCGTTTCAATGCACAATACAAATCAAACCTGCCATTACCATCAAAACATGTAACTTAAATTTTAAAACTAAATGGTTGAACTTACAATGTTCACATTTTGCAGTCTCTTAAAGTAACACCTTGTCAATGATCTGTGGATCAGCTTCGTAATCGCATGCGTTCAAAACATTTTGTAATTATGTCCAACTCGTAAAAATGTGACTTGAATCAATCAAATTAAAATTGAGAAAACATGAAAGATAAGACCATATTTACCATGCCTGCAAGATAACAAAGTGTCAAAACCTTATTCTCACCACGAGTGTACTTTCTAATTGAATCAGGATTCTTTTTCAGTACCTTCTTTGTTATCTTCATCACTTCCTCATAAGTCAACTAGCAAAATGTGCTTGTATAGAATATGAAAGCTATAGAGCATTAAATGAAGAAATTGAAGCTCTTGTATCACTTAATTCTTACAAAAAAGGGGGCAGAAAAGAAAGTTTATTCACCCAAAAAAAAAACTTATTGGATATACCACATTTTGCTTTGGTCGTTTGGCATTTCCTTGCTTAGCGAACATATTATTCATTCCTATGATGGTTCTCTAACCAAGAAAATAAATAAATAAAGCCTGGATAATCATATACGCAACTAATACATCATTTAGAATGACAAACTTGATAATTGAAAAATACCTTTTGATTTAAAGCACCGCCTTGAATTGAGGTGTCAGCTAGAGTGGAATTCTCATTTCCTTTTAGCTGAAGAATAGGTCTACCACCATTAACAAGTTGTTCATACGTAGGAGTCCCTCCACTATGAGTAACATATCCAGTTTTTGTGAGATAATTTGATGGTTTTGGCAAATACTAGGGGATTAAAGCGGTGAAATTATTATTACACAATAAAGAATGTATTAAAGTATATAATTTGTACATACCTAGATATTTTTTGATGGTTTTTGTTGTTGATTATGCTCTTTATTGATGTGCTTTGATGAACACAACCCTCTTTGAATGTCATTCACTACATGCCTATAAAAAACAATTTATGATAGATAACACTATATATAATCTAACCGAGCCTGTAAAGGCATTTCAAGAGAAAGAAGTGTTACTTGATGTTAAAGATATATCCTATAGCTGAGCCAGTAGACTTTTTACTTCCTAAGAACAAAAAAATAAAACTACACTATTACATGCCTATTTAACGCATCCGAGACTGAAAGGACATCTCCAGACATGCATGACTCATGGCTTCTTTGATCGCATGGTGTATCGTTGACCAAATTTAGCCATGAACCAGTACCCTACACATGATTCATATACCTTAGACATATAATAAGCAACTTAAACATGTATTTTGATATGGTATGTACTAATTCATGTTGAGGGTTTGCAGCTTGGGCTGCAACTTTAGCAGTCAAGACATCAAATTGATTTTGGATGGACATCATTTTTTCGAGAACTTTCACTACTTATATTCACTCTTCTAAGGCTTAGCACGCATATCGTTTGCAATCATGCCACTACCGAACCATGTAACCTTTCTATGACTTTCATCACCTGTTAGTTTATGGTAGACACTTTTCTCCATGTTTAAGGTTTCTTCTCAGAACTTAACTTCAGAAGATCTAGTTTTTTTCTTAATCATATTCATTGTTGGCTCCTTACAAGCAAAACAAAATCAGAAGATTATATCACATATAAATTAGTACTATACGATGAAATAACTTGGTTAGGGTCATTAAAAAAAATTTTAAAAAATAAAATAAAAGGAGAGTAATTGCTAGAAGTGCCCCTTGTATTATCACAAACTTTGTGGTAACAGACTCATGAAAAGTCTTATCCTTTGTTCTGTGAGTCTCAATAAACTATTCAATTGGCCCAAGTTCCTTTTTGTGTTTCCTCTCCTGAAACTATGGCATCAATGCATTTATAAATTATTAATAAAAAAGTTTATAGTATAAAATGCTCCCCAATCGTAGGATCTCCCTCATTCAATACGTCATTAGAATCGGGTTCATCATCAAACTCAGTATACTCCCCAATAGCAGGATCTCCAATGTTAAATGCATTATTATCGTTATCATTTTGAGTGCATCCTTGCTTGTTTATCCCTAGAATATCATTCAATATTCTTATTAGAGATGGCAAATTGGTCATTCCGTTCGGGTACGAGTCAGGTTAAGTGACATTTCGGGTCAATTTCGGGTCAACCAATTTTTGGTCCAATGTAGTTGTCATGTAAAAACAAGCAACTTTGTAAAAAATTTCGGATTGGGTATGGTTCAGTTTGGGTCAATTCGAGTTTCGGGTCCACTTTTAAGTGAGCATATTTCGAATGTTGGGTCGGTTATGGATCTGGATCGTTTAGTTCGGATTTCGAGCCAGTTTTGTCAGGTCTAATTTTTATAGTATCAATATGAGCCAACAAATTATGCTCAACATTGATGCCACTATAGCTTCCACTATGGGGTTCTGAAATACACGACATAAACACTGATTCCCCATGATGCACCCATTCTCTGTGGCTTAATAGAAATCTATTGAACATTCGATGATGTGTCAGAACATCTCTAGTAAACCAAAATTTCTGTCAAAACTTGCATCGATTACATGGGCAAACTACCATGTTACTACCCTTGGCACTGGCAAATGCAAAATCTAGAAACTTTTCAATTTCGCTAATATATTCTGCTGATCTCCTATCCTTATCAATCCAACTTTTTTTCATTTATGTCATTAGTTGTAAGAAAAGAAAGTACTTATTTCAATTGGTAAGAACGTAATTTTTTGAATTAGTATCAAGACTTACACAGTTCAAATTCCACTCACGAGGAAAAGAAACCACATACCACGTAAGAGCAAAAGGCCAAAACCACAAACTAAAAGAACCAGAGGCATATGAGAGATTACTAAAAAGTAAAATAACATTACAGAGAGATTACTAAAAAGTAACATAACATTATTGTTAAGCCAAAAATCATGCATCGTTTTATTAATTATTTTGACTATATGTTACACATTATTGCATCTAATTTACTTTATTTTATATATTTTCTAGGTTACGCATTAATAAAATAAAAATGAGAAGACAAGACGTCGAAGCTCCGATTTTACACGATTTGCTGAAAAGACGGTCCAATAAATAATTTATGGAAAATATTATTTTCATAATTATTATATTGGGCTAGGGTTTCAAGAGTTGGATGAAGAGTTAGAAGTCTTGAGGAAGAAGAAATCTAAGGAAAAGAGGAAGGAAACCCTAATTTACTAAACCTAACCCCCTCACTTTCCATATAATAATCACCTCCTCACAAATAAAAACCCACACCTTTCCCCATTATCACGGCTGCCTATCATCTCCAACAACCAAGCCAAACCTCACGATCCTCCATCACTGTAGATCATCATCAACCCACACACGCATCTCCTTCTTCTTCTTCTTTCAATCCCACTCAACGCATAAATCCATCTTCAATCACCACGCTTCTCATCACACCAAAACCCACGGCCCCCTCTCCATAAAAGCCAAGGCAACCAACCCCTTCACGCAACCCTTCTTTCTCCTCAAAGCCTCCTACGATCATCATCATCTAAAGCCAATTGTAGTGCTCTCTTTCTTTTTTTTGTTACATTATTTTATTTTAGTTTATCTTATTTTGTTAAGTTTACTATTAAACATGAAGTATTTAGTTAATTTGTGTAATTTTACTTTTAATATGAGTGAGTAATTTTTCTTATGCTTAGTATAATCTTCTTGAAGCCATGCTAAATTAATTATTTTGAAACAAGTTTTATGCTTTAATGCCTAGTTGATTTATATTCATGATTATTTAGTGATTGGCGTTTATCGTTTATGAAATTTGTGTTAAATCGATTAGAATGCATGCTAGTTGATTATATACAATTTCGATTGATAGTTTAGAAGATTATAATACGTAAAAGTTATAATTTTTTAGGCTTAGGTATCACCCTAATTAATCATGGATGGCTCAAACCCTTCTCTTTTAATTAGGTATTCGCTTTAGATCTTTGTTAAATCGATTTGCTAGTAAATTGGTTGTAAAGTGTTAAATGATGTTTTTCTAATTCTTAATACTCTAGTTTGGTTAAATTTTTACGCTGGTGTAAAGATTATCAAATTAGTAGGGTTTACATTAGGGCTGGACCTAAGTAAACTAGGATATAAGGAGAAACGGGGAAGAACCGCTGGTGGATGTCTTCTACAGTTTAACTCATGAATGAAATTAACTTGTGTGTTGATGATAAATATTGATTTGCATGGTGGATTGAGATTATACTAAGTATTCGTCATAAATTTGACAACTTTTGATCATTATTTATTTTTTTTGATTAGTTTGATAAATTTTTGTTTATTTTTATTAGCTTAAAGATAAATTCATTTGACCCACCCAAAAAGTATAGTCTTTCAGGAGTGTCTAGGTAATTTTAGATAGTTTAGATTTTGATTTTTGGAGTAGTTATAATTTTAGATTGATTTATATTCAGTTTTAGTATTTAATTACCGGTTTGTTAGAAATTAAACTAAAAATAGTTATTCTTGTTATTTTTCAATTTTTATCAGTTATTAGGGTTTATAGAGTGTCCTAGTATGCCCATATTTAATTTCGTGATTTTTGGAAGTTATTTGATAATTTTTCAGAATTATTTTGTGAAAGTGATATGTGCAGGTTTTTAGGTGATTAATTCTGAAAATTTCGATTTTTAATTTTAATTTACGATTATTAGGTATTGTTAAGTCCAGAAAATTGTGTCCTAGGATTAGGGTAATTCTTGTGATTAAATTCGTATTTATATTTATGCTGATTATTTTATTTCTAATTTTAGATTTATTATTCTGCTGAATAATCTGTGCTAATTTTCTGATCAGATTTTTCTAAAATAAAGTAGATACAATTTAGAGCTTATAAGCTCGTAGACCTAAAGTATAATGTTTTAGGTGACTGTTTGAAATTTTTAATATTTATTTTCTATTTCTTATTTGCTGTTTTGAATTTTACTTAGAATTTCAGTTATTATTCTGATTTTATTTTTCTAAATTATTTAGGAGAGCTTTTTACTGTTTTGTTTCCAGAATATAAACCAGAATATTTAGGAGCATCATTGCGTGTTTTTTCAAGATTTTTATTCATTATATTTTAATTATTTTAGAATTATTAAGATTAGATTTAATAAATTGGATTAGTAAAATCATTTAGCATTAAACTAGCCTTTTTAAAACAATCTTTCCTCGTGGATCGATCCCTACTTCCCTATGCTATAAAAAGTGTTTTAATAACCGAAGTAGTGGTTAAGTTTGTAAGCTCCACGACAAGCTTAACAACTATAGAGAGAATAATTTCTAATTTAGATTGCACTTTTCATTCATAGAGATTGTAGTTATTTGAATCAAAGTAAAACCAAAGTTGCATCCTTGTCAATTAATAATTTACAATGTGCAATAAAATTTTAGCCAATTTAGCCAAATTTCACCCAATTTAACCAAACTCCCTTTTCTTTGTGTTCCAATGTTGTATAAGATGGTTAAAGATTCTAGCAAAAAGACTCAACTTCTGCACATCAATACTAGAGAGAAATATGCATTACAAATTCAGGCCAACAAACAATGCATAAAACTGCTTACAAGCATGTAGATCTACACCAGAAAGCAAGAGAGTTAAAGACTCATGGGTCACTTTTATGGAGATTTCACATATGGGTTAAAGTACTTTTCTAAAGTTAGCAATTGTAGGCCAAAAAGAAAGACATCCAACAAAAAGAAAATTAAAAAAGGGTGAAATTGTCGCTAATGAAAAGGAGTCAACTTAATGCCTGCATATACAACCTTTTATTAAGGAATGGAAGCATCCTTAAACAAGGCAACATATAACATACATACATACATACATATATATATATATATATATATATATATATATATATATGTGTGTGGTGTGTGTTGTGTGTATATATATTATATATATATATATGTATATATATGTGCATATATATATATATATATATATATATATATATATATATATATATATATATATATATATTGAATATATATATATTATATATATATATATATATATATATATATATATAATATATGTATATATGTATATATATATACACACACACACAGATATATATATATATATGTGTGTGTGTGTGTGTGTGTGTGTGTGATACACACACACATAAACACAAACACACACACACACACACACAGATATATATATATATATATATGTGTGTGTGTGTGTGTGTGTGTGTGTGTGTGTGTGTATATATATAAATAATCTTCTCTGCTCTGTTAACCCAGGCAACTGGGCGCCATGGCCAGAGGTGGGAAGAGAGGTAGACCTAGGGTCCAGACTGGGCCACCGGCAAGTTCGGATCCGTCGACAATCGGCCAATCAGCGGTTCCAATATCAGCTAGCATCCCTCAACCGGAATCGACACCATTTCAGCATAGGATCAATGGAACAGGGGCCAGACTTACCCAACCTACTACGTATGCCTCTTTAGTTGATCCTGAAGAAGGCACAGCCCTGGAGTTTTTCCCGGTTCCAGAAATCAATGGAGTCAAGTGTGCTAAAGCTGAGTTGGAAGACATTGAGGAGGAGGTAAATTACTCGCAGAACGCAGTCATATGTTGTGTTGTGGGGGCCAATGCCCCCATTACAGTTATTGAGGGTTATGTCAAGCGTATCTGGAAAGATTATGCCATCAATAAGGTAGTGTTAGTCAAAAAGGATCTTTACCTGGTTCGTTTCGAGGATTACTAGGACACTCTCAAGGTGATTCAAAAGGGGTTCTCCCTATTCGATCAAAAGCCTTTATAGTGAAGCCACGGACACTAGAAATGGAGATCAATACCGATGCCATTGCTTCATTACCAATTTGGGTTAAATTTCCAGAGTTGGATATTAAGTACTAGGGGCTCAATAGCTTGAGTGAGATAGGCAGTATGCTCGGCATCCCCTTAAAGACAGATAGATACACAAAAGACAAAGTGATGCTGAAGTATGCTCGATTGCTTATGGAAATGTCATTAGAAGGACAATTCCCTGAGTATATTGAATTTGCTAATGAAAAGGGTGTGATAATTAGACAAATGGTGCAGTATGAATGGCTCCCCATTAAATGTACCTATTGTAAGATGTTCGGGCACTCCCATGAGGACTGCAAGAACAAAGATACACATAGGAAGGAATGGAGGTGAGAGCACCACTAGCACAATAGGAACAGCAGGCCCCGCAAACATCACCTATTTCTCCTGTTGGAGAGGATGGTTTCCAAAATGTCACCAGACATATCACCAGAAGAGTAGAGGATAGAGAAGTGGAATATGAAGTAGAGCATATCAGTACTAACACTTTCCAGACACTAAGTGAGCAAGAGAGTATGCAAAATGAGAGAGTCTTTCCAAAGGAGGGGGCAAGGGTTCACCCCCTAATGGATAGAATAGTCAGTTGGAACGTGAAGGGCATGAATAGCCCCTAAAAGCAAGAAGACATTAGACTCTTCTTGCATCAGCAATCAACAAGTATGGTGGGATTCATGGAGACAATGGCAAAAGAAGGAAGTATGACCCAAGTAGTGGGTAGGGTTTGTAGCAACTGGCATTGGGCACATAATGCTGACAGCATGAACAAAGGTAGAATTTTGGTGTGCTGGCACCCACAAAGATATCAGTACTAGGTGACATTTAAAACTGATCAAATTATTCATGAAAGGGCTCTCCAATTGTCCACTAATAAAAGCTTTTTTATCACCTTTGTGTATGAAAGAAACCTTGAGGCACAAAGAATTACTTTATGGAATGACTTGGCATCTATAGCTAGTAATTTGGATGATTCATGGTGTGTTTTGGGAGACTTTAATTCAGTCTTACATCAAGGGAAAAGAATAGGGGGCAATGCAGTAACTGAGAGTGAAATGGCAGCTTTTGGAGACTATTTAGCACAGTGTGGCTTACAAGAATTCCACTACAAGGGTGCTTTCTTTACTTGGACTAATAAAATTATTTGGTCAAGGATTGACCGGGCCTTGCACAACACTCTTTGGTATAATACATTTGACTACACCAATGTAATCTACCAACCTCAAGGCCTTCCTGATCACTCACCAATCTCATTGGATTTCCCTATATGCCCTAGGCCAAAACCTTCTTTTCACTTTTGTGACATGTGGGTAAAGGACCCTCAATTCATGGAATTAGTGGCAATGAATGTGAACAGACAGCCTTGTGTTTCTAAGTTGCAGGCACTCAAAATCATGCTATGCAATTTGAGAGGACCCCTTGCCCAGCTTAACAAAAGAAAGTATGTTGATATATATGCACAACAGGCTAGAGCTAGAGACACCCTCACACAGGTGCAAGCTACACTGCAAAGGGATCCTTTCAATGCAGACTTGGTGCAGCGGGAAAGCTCTGCAAGACAGAACTATATCTCGATCACTCAATCTGCCTTATCTCTCATCAAAGAACAAAGTAAAGCAGAATGGGTAGGGTATGGGGATGAATGCTCCGGGTATTTTATGGCCAAGATAAAGCAAAGGAAAGCTATGACAAGCATTTACCAACTGAAGGACAAGCAAGGCCAATGGGTGGAAGGTCTTGCCCACCATCATCAATGAAGGACAAGGAGCATTTGTGCAAGGGAGAGAGCTTTTACTCAATGTACTTCTATGTCAGGACCTGACAAGAGGGTATAATAGGAAATTCCATTCCCCTAGCTGTATAATGAAGGTTGATCTTCACAAGGCTTTTGATTCAGTGCACTGGGCCTTTCTTGAGGAATGGCTTAAGGCTCTCAAATTTCCACCCTTGTTCATTATGTGGGTAATGAACTGCATCACCTCTGTCCAGTTCACCATTAGTATTAATGGTAAGTAAGGGACCACGTTCAAGGGCAAGAGGGGGTTGAAACAAGGGGACCCCTTTTCCCCCTTGCTGTTTGTCATGACCATAGAATATCTCTCAAGACTGTTCAAAAGGGCAAGCATACAGTCAGGGTTTGAATATCACCCTCATTGCAAGAAACTGGGCATGACACATCTTGTGTTTGTTGATGACTTGGTCATCTTTTATAAGGCCTCCCCAGCATCACTAAAAATTCTAATGGAAGCCTTTCAGCAATTCACTGATTGCACTGGACTCCAAGCTAACATGTCAAAATCTCAAATTGTCTTTGGTGGTGCCAGCACATCAGTGAGAGCTGAATGCATGGCTTTAACTGGGTTCACTGAGGGACAGCTTCCATTTACATACTTAGGCCTGCCAATTACAGCCAGTAAACTCTCCAAGGTGGAATGCAAAACCCTTGTGGAGAAGATCACAACAAGGATTACAGCTTGGGCCTCAAGACATATCTCTTATGCAGGCAGATTGATGCTGGTGAACTCTGTTCTGTTTGGCATTTTCAACTTTTGGGCTCAAGTGTTCATGCTTCTTCAAGCTATGATTGACCAGGTCACAAAGCTATGCAGGAACTTTCTTTGGGGGGGGAGAGAGTAAGTACAGAAAAGCCCCTTATGGGGGTTGGTACTAGAAAAAATTGAACAAAGTTAAGGACAGGTTCAGAGGCTATCCTAAAGACAATTACAAGGTTAATGAAGGGTATAGGTGGCCAATGAACACTCATACAAGCCCTCCTTAGCACAAAAACTCTATGGACAAGGCTCAGTTTACCAAGACATACCTTTACTGCATGGCTGCTTTTGCATCAGAAGTTGCCTGTGCTACAGAGAATAGGCAGATACTCACCACAGATTAATATGGAGTGCAAGATGTGTCAACAAAGCAATGAAACACAGGACCATCTATTCTTCACATGCCAAAAAGCAAAGAAAATCTGGAGGGAAACCCTCTGGGACTGGGACATTCAGCTGCAAATAGAGGGAATAGACCAATGTATTGCTTCCCTTAAAAAATAGACTGGAGCAAGACAAATCAGGCAGTTGTACACAACAATTGTCAACGCACTAATATACCATATCTGGCAAGCATGGAACATCCTCATCTTTCAAGGGAAGACTCAGGATACAAAGATCATAGTAAAAGGAATTAGAGAGCAGATTAGCCAACGTGTCCTACAACTTCACTTTCACAAGCATAAGTACCACAAATGCATAGATTTCTTGTCACACAGGGTTAGGCATTAGGGATGTATCCTTCAGTTCTGTTCTATTTAATATAATTCCATTTCTGTGCAAAATATATATATATATATATATATATATATATATATATATATATATATAGAGGTATATATGTATATATGTATATACATATATACATATATAACTATATACGCACACACACACACACATATACATATATATAGACACACACGCACACACATATATACTCACACACACAGTATTCATTATGGGTATATTTTAGCATCCTGAATATAATTGATCATATCAAATGAAGTGGGCAAAGAAAACAAACCATAAGCAAACACCCAAAACCCGAGTATCCGATAATAATTAGTACGATACTTATCTTAGAAAATTACAGCTAATCATTACTAGTATACAATATAATCACAAGCACATGATCAATGCACCCACATATATTAGGATAATGCCACAACATTTTCTTTTATCTTTTTTTTTTTCCCTTATTTATCTAAATGAACAAATTCAAGCAAACCTGCAGTGATCACAAGTGGTCAGAACAAAAACTTTGACTTAGTGATTTCATAACCTAGTATCACATTTTTCACACGTGTTATGATGTCGATGAATGTAAAGGAAACATACAATTCATGCATAATAAATAAATTATCCTGTTTATTAAATTGATAAGTCGAAGTATCTACGATTCAGTGTTTGTATAAACGAATTTAATATTCCTAAATTTAAAGATGTCATGACACTGCAATGTACTTATCACATGCAAATGGTGATACTAGGAAACAATGAATCATATATATATATATATATATATATATATATATATATATATATATATATATATATATATATATAAAGTGAGTTCAAATGCTACTGTCATGACATGTGTCCTAGTAAGCATTTATGAAAATTCTATTTAAAAATAAAAATTTAAACAACATATGATTTAAAGTCATCATAATGAATAGTATTTTTTCAACTACTTCAATGAAGACAAAAAGGAAATAAATTACAAACATCTTAATATTATTCTAAAAATTTAAATAATATTTCTAAATATATTTTTGCTAAAATTTTAAAACAAACTGAGCGTAGCAGAGGTTTAAAGGCTAATGAAAGTATATTAGTCACATATGATAGATAAGTTATAAGATCATCGAATTACTATGTTAGAGTATTTGATTCAATGATGATATATACAAAATAAATACAATCAAAGTACAATAGATGGTGCTAAATGTCTATTTTTGAGTATGAATTCTTGATGTCTAATACCCCTATGTAGCATTTTGTATGTGAGATTGATAGATGAGAATTCATATGTGAGATTGGAAATTCATTATAGGAATGAAAATTCATTTACGTATTGACATTCCTTTGTTCGGTATGTAGAGTTCAGATTGAAATAAAATGACAAAATTACAAATATACCATCAATATAAATGTATGATTTCATAATTTAATGACAATCTTGTCTTTTGTACATCTATTTCCAATCCCATATCCTAACTGCTAACCCTTCTTATGACAACAAATATTGGGAAGCAAAGATCCTTCTTATCCCTAATTCCACCATATAAATTAGGATTTTTAGGAAAGTAATAGTCCCAACTTTGGGTGATGAAAACTAATAATATGAATTTAAGAAATATATGCCAACGCTCTAAACTTTCAACATTTTACTATTAATAATCTATACTTTTAAAAGCTATCCAATAATGAGCAAAATAGGAGCACTAGCGGCTATTTTTTAAGTTAGATCATTGATTTTCCACCGTCTCAAATTTGAATTATTATTTTAAAAAAACCCAAATAAATTAATCCATTTTTATATGCCAAATATGAGACTTGCATTACTCCTATCTCGCGATTTTTCCAGCTGGGAAATTCGGGGCAACATAGATCCTCAACTGCCAATGGTGTGGGCTGGGTTGCCTCATACTTCGGCCAAAAAATCCACCAATTATTGAGGGGGATGAGATGAGGTCTCCGATGTTCGTTTTGCCTCTTGCGTCGACAATTGGCTACCACACCTCCATAGTGCAAACGCCCGGGCCACTATTTCAATTTTCTGCGTCTCCCACTTCTTCTTCCTCCCTCCTCCTCAAGTATTTCAATTTTGAATTCCACACAGTTCTAGATGCTCATTGTTTTGTCCCCTAAATCCACAATTTGAAATGGCAAACACCTTGTTGCTTGAATCAAGCATATTCACTCTAAACCCCTCCACATATCCGTTCCCCCAATCCACCCCTCTTTTACGCCTATGCCCAGTTCGATTTGTCTCTCTTTCACCACTCACCAGACCTGTTACAAGCCCTAAATCCCATAAACCTTCCAAATTGACCCTCAAATGCGAGGCTAAAACCCCAAATTCTCCGAATTCCGAACTGGGTATCAAAGAGAAAGCCCCGAACCCGGTTGGGTTTGTTCTTGATGCGGTTTCCCGCGCCTTGCGAGCCCTAAAGAAGCCAGCGATTGCGGCTGTGTTGGTGGGTTTATTGCTTATGTACGACCCCAACTCAGCATGGGCCGCTTCAGGCGGAAGGATGGGCGGACGATCTTTCTCTTCTCGCTCATCCACGTCAAGTTCTAGCTCATCCATGTCAACTTCTCGGAGCTACTCCTTGGGATCGTCTAGCTGGAGCGGGGGGGTTCCGCACTCAGTGGCGTATTACGGGTCATCCCCGTTTGGGTTCGGTGGGGGTGGCTTCTACTTTAGCCCATTGTTTGGTGTTGGAGTCGGAGGGTCGACCTTGTTTTTGATTTTGACGGGTGTTGCTGCCTTCGTGTTGGTTTCTGGGTTCCTTTCTGATCGGACTGAGGATGGGTTGCTCACAGCTACTGAAAAGACTAGCGTGATTAAGCTTCAGGTATGGTTCTGTCTTATGCGCTATTTTGGTTTTGTAACGTTTCTTTTGGGTTTTTTTTTTTTTTGGGGGGGGGGGGGGGTACAGTTAGTTTTGTTACGATTTGTGTTTGGTGCTTAAGTTAACTTATTATTTTTTATTGATTGGTCTGATTTATGAATTTGCAAGGTTTGTGCTTTGGGGATCGTGCATGTTTTTGCAATGCATTCATGTCTTGTCTGGATGAGATAATGAAAACTGGTGATATTGGTAATAAAACCTCTTTGCCTAAGGATCCATACTAACTTGGTTAGTATGTGGTTATGGTGGTCTATGATTCCATTACCATGGAGAAATTGTGATGCTCAATGAGGGTATTGCAGTATATCTGTTTGGACGCCTGTGGAATGTGAGCTATTGAAGCTTTGAGGCATCCCGGTGGAATGTGGCATGTAAAAAGGGTGGTTTGAGAATTTACGGTCGTAGTATCCTTGACATCTACATATCATGTGTTAGACTATCTGGAGAGAAAGAAATGGGATCTTTCATAACTACCCGATAAATAGCTCTGATAATTCTTATTCTTAATGTATTGGTCTCCTCGGCCTTCGTAACCCTTCTTTGTCCTGGATCATGTATACTGTTTTTCTGCCTGCCATCTAGATGCCGAAAAAGTAGGCATTTTTGGGCTTCAATCATAGCGGGTCAAAGTAAAATGTCTCTGGAAGCTAACTGTTGCTCCGTTTCTTTGGAGTAGTTGATAGTTTTTAATCATGGGTCCAATGGAATCAGTTCTTTTTTTTGTTTGATTTTTTTTTTTTTGATTCAATGGTAACGCCGCATATTTGACGTCTCAAACACTGCTAAGGTAGGAGCTCTTAGGGTATGGATTTTGATTTAGATATGTTGGCTTTGTTTGTGTATTTGGGTGTGCCTGCGTTTTAGTAGAAAGCCCATGTCAGGTATTAGAAATGGCAAAGAGGGGAGCGAAGGACATGGCCTCTGTCTGGAGTGACTTCAGCTGTTACTGCTCTTTTTGACAATAATATGCAATTGTTATTAATCAGTGTGAGGACAAAATCAATTTTTTAAACCTTTCAAAGTAATTCTGTGCATGAATCTCATAAAACTACATAGTGGGTATGATAAACCAATGGAAACGCATTCAAACTGTTAGTTTGAAACGGAATGAAATAGAAATTGTGGCCATTGTTGTGAAAAACATCTGCATGGTTGCTGTGGGCAGTTGTTCCTGTTGAAGGTAGAGATCACTTGCATGCATAAATGCCGTTCCTGCATCATATAAATAATGGTTGTTACACAAACTACTCTGTATACTCTGTATTTTAGGTTGGGTTGTTAGGACTGGCACGGTCCCTTCAAAGTGATCTTAATCGGATTGCTGAAACTGCAGATACATCAACCCCAGACGGTCTGAGCTATATCCTGACAGGTAACTCTCTTTTAGCGGTTTCACGTTTAACGTGAATTGCCTTACTTAATTGAATAACTATGACTTCACCGAAAGGAAGAACATTATATTATGGGATTGGACCGTAAGGTATAGGGCTTCTATGCATGAAATTGGTGTGTAATGTTTAGTCTGTGATGAGATTTAGGCATGAAGTATAAGTAATCCTCCCTAAGACGCGGTCTGTTGTGGTGACATAATATCTCTTATGCCTTATTGGGAAATATTCAAATTCAAATCCAATACCCCACAAATCCCGCCTCCAAATTACCCCCGAATTGCAAAATTACAGAGAGATTGGCTGCATTAGACATTAGATTTAGAAGTCGTAGATTACTTATTACTCCCTGGAAACAGAACAGAGAAAGTTTAGAAAGACATTTTGTTTTAGTCCGCTACAATCTAAGCTAAAAAGATAGTCCAAATTTGCCATTTCATCTATACAAATTATGCGTTATTGGGGCCACCTTCTTTTATCTGTATGTCGTGGTTGTCCAGCCTTGGAATCTATTTGGGACAATTGGTTATTGATTGCCTCTTTAATTATAAGTCTGATTGGCAATTTGATACTGGAGCTTGGGTTTCAAATGGCACTATATAGCCCAACTTATAGTTGGATTTGACTTAGAGTTTTTAAGCCATGTAAGAGGAACTTATACGTGAGAATTGGAGTTGCGTATCTGATGTTTTGGAAATAATAGTATGGAAAATGACAATTTGCATTGATACTTTTTTCGGTATCGCAAAGAATAGCTGTTTGACTGTTGCAGTTTCTCACCACATTTAATTTTTTCAAGTCTTGTCACATGGCCAGCCCAAGTGCGATCTTTCACATCTCATGTGGCTCGATAAGAAACACTATTCCATTTACAAAGTTTTGCATCATGGTAGTCCCATTAGCAATTTAGTAGCGGTGTAGTGTTGACACCGTTTCTCCACTTAGTACTTGTCCTTTATGCATGCTCTATACTGTTTTTGGGTTTTCTTTTGGTGCTTATTTGTTGACAGGCACCCTCTTGTGTTATTTTTGTGTGGACCAAAGAGAGAAATTGATGTAGAATATTCTAAGAACAATTTCCACACCGAGAAAATTCACACAAGAACTTTCAAACCTCAATATTTCAATAGATTTAAACGTGTCTTTTCTCAATGCATGAGGAGGTTTATATAGTAATCAACACAACTGAAAAAAGGGATAGAAAATATATCTGAATATTACGACAACTAAAATAGGGTAAGAAATAAAATAAAGAAGATTTTATCCTAAAAGAGAATCCCTAAATTAGGAAATCTCTTATTCTTCGTAGAATATACACTACCATAGAATTGCTTACGATATACTGCATCAGAAAGCCATGCTGGATTTACGGGAGGGGGGAATAGAGATAGAGGACATTGTGTAAAAATTGTGTGCAGAATTTGTGAATGGAAAGAGTGCATACTTTCTTTGGAAGATAGAGCAAGCTAAGTGGAGGGATAAAAAGCAGAGTTTCTGAAATATATAATTCTTATTTTTGGTGGAGGGGAAGGATAAAGATCGAAAGGGGGAGAGACAATGATGTCTTGGAACTTGGAAGGTGGAAGCCATGGAGACTTAACACTTTTGAGAAGTGCAAATGGAAAAAGGGATGCATTCTCCTTAGTTTATTGGCTTTGCCAAGCTGAGTGTTCTTCCTAGAGTAAATGATGTGATTGTTAGGCTTATGATCTAAAGCGGGCCTTTTCTACTAAGGTTCATGCAAGGGCTACTTGAAGGGTTGTGCAGATTTTCTCTCAAAGCCATATGGAAGTCTAAAGCTCCGACCAAAGTTTTGTTTGTGTGCATAATGCCTGCCCCCTTTTCCGGTAGATATAAAAGGTAAACTCCCTTGGTGGTCATGCATAATAATTTTGATTTGAGGAATTAGGAATGGTATGTGCTAGTGGCGTGAGTAGTGGGTTATCAGCAAACCATTTGTGGTTAATTATTTGTGGGTTCTTCTTCTCCTCTCTGCTTTGGCATCTGCCTTTTTCCCTGAAGAGGGTTGCTTGGGTTCCACTGAGCAATGTTCAAGATATTTTGGTGGCTTGGAAAAGAAGAATGGAAAAACAGCTTGGTGACATTATGTTTACCTTTTGCTCTCTGCTGGACTATTTGGAAGCTTAAGAATCAAAGATTTTTGAGGGAATTATGTCTTATCAAGAGTCAAAGTTCATGTTTATAAGAATCTTATGTATTTGGAATCAAGTGCTTCTTGTGGGAGACAATTTGCTTTCTTGGATTTCATAGAGAATATCACATAATATCATGGGTGCATGGTTTTTTTTTTTTTTTTTTTCCTTTTCACTTATTGTGCATGGGTGGTATCCCCTGGGTCCTATTGGTATATCTTATGATAAGGCTCAAAATTATGAGGTGAGAGGATGCATGAGCTGAGAGAGAGAAAGGGGGACTAATTACAACAATATCAATTTAAAAGGCAACAAGCTACCCAGAATGTATCCCCGGGGGGGGGGGGGGGGCGCTGGGGGTATCATGACGTACGTTTCATTTTGAACAGATTACAGACATTTTCATTCTTTCCCCCAGTGTAATGTTGTCTTGTCATGTCTTCATCTGGCACTTTTGGGTGAAAAATATAGTCTAATTCCTTGCTCCCTCCAACACCAAGAGGGTCATGAAGTTTCTATTTTGGTCAGTCCCACAAGGATTTGTCAGTTATGAATAGTGCAAAGAAGCTATTTTAAGATCACCAACAATGTAGTGTCACTATTTTAAGCAAGTTACCACCAATTGACTAAGGCACTCCATTATATGTCTCCATTTCCTGAACTTGAGCACTGAAAACTCCCCCCCCCCCTTCCCTGGGGAGAATATTTTAATCACTTTTCTGAAAGTGCCTCTTTCTACCCTATGAACTTTTTGTGGCTAACATGTTAGCTTTTTCTAATGTTTTGCAGAGACCATACTGGCCTTGCTTCGGCACCCTGATTATTGCATCTCAGCTTATTCATCTGTAAGTCCGAAGCATCTTCTGAAGAGCTTTTTTTTAATTACTTTGAAGTTAGAACAGTGACTGTCATGTAAACAAGCAATTAAGAAGGTTATCATGATTTTGAGCATGCATGTTCCGAAATTCAATTTCTAAGTGAATTTTTTCTCTTAATAGATCAATGGAAGAGTTCTAAATATCTTGCAGCAATTTCCTTATTTCTTTCCTAAGAAAATTATGAGGGACATAACAGGTATGATGATTTGATGGCTGTTTGTCTTGGAATAGTGGGTAATACCATGCCGTGGAATAGATTGATGTTGGCACTTGGCAATAGGAGTTGGTTTTGATCTGTCCTATTTTACTTTCTCTTGGAAGCAGCTAAGTAATAGTTGCTCATGTGATCATATGATGAGATGTGATTGAGCATTTGGTTCTTTTAGATGGGGCTTGCCACAATGATTTAGAACAGTAACCAATTCATGGATGAGGAGATCCATCTGATCCACAAGCTATAATTTTTTTTTTTTGGGGGGGGTTCTTTAGATGTGTATGTTTGCATCCAATCAGATTCAAGTCCAACATTTGTTGGATTTTGGGTTTGCTTATGGTGGGTCTCTCTTTTGAGTGAAAAAGAGAGGGAGGGGGATCGGGGGTTTTGGCTGTGACACTAGAATTTGAAATGTATCTTGTAATTTTCTCGGTCATGAGGATAAAAGAAAAATGCAATGCACTGAAGGGCTAGGCACTAAATTCGAAGCTTGCCAAGGAATGTGATAGCTTGTTTAGACCCTGCTGGATGACTGTTATGCTCATTTGATCATCCACTGAATTCTTCTCTCTTCTGTTGACTACTTCGCTAGCTATGTTTTAAGGATACTAATTTTAGTGATCATTCTTAGATGAATGCATTTGCTGTTGCTCACCAGCTCTGTCTCCTTGTTTTTCCTCCTCCTTTAGCAAGTAAGGTCCTTGCGATATTGTTTACGCATGAGAATAGTGGGATAATCTATTTCACAACGTAATTAATCCTTTCAAAAGCTGCAACATATGAACGTCCTTCAATTCTATTTGGACATTGGGGTAGGACGACGAGATAGAGTTTCTAAGCTTATCTCTACCCTATGTTACCGCAACAACAAATAATATATGTACCTAGTAATGGTCTCTTTGATAGCAAGGCTAATTATGTGTTTTTTTCATTCATGCTTGTCTGGCGAAGCTTTACTTCCTGTGATTGTGAATATGAAAGTCTTGGATGTAGAGAGATGTTGGTTTTGTGATTAGTATAACATCGTGACAATAGCCAGTGGTTGTATTGTCTAGCTAGAAGACGATTACAAGCTGCTCTAGATTTGAGCCGTTTACCTTGTATGTCCACCACTATCCCTTATTGTTGTCTCTTGCGAGTTCTTGCTTTGTATTTGGTGAGAGTCAATCCTGCAAATAAATTAGTGATGAAAATTTTCCCATCGTTCTGCATGGATAGTATTCTCTTGATAAATTATAACCAAGATGAGCCGGATATAAAATTACTGCCAAAGGGTCTAGCATGTGCAGTTCACGACACGGATTATTCCTATGTTCTGATCTGACTGCAAATTAAAAACCAAATTGAGGCTTATGAATTTCCCTCTCGTTTAGTGCAACAAAATCAGGAAGTGGAGAAATAAACCAAATCAAGGGAGACATTGATCTATGTGCCTTTCTGTTCCTTTTGGGAAATGCAAGTAATTTTGTTATATTTATGAACTTGCAGTTGACCCCAAAACTGAGATCTGATTCGGCATCTTGGGCCACTGTTGAATGAAGTTAATGTTAACAGATGGTGGCATGCTGAATGTTTTTGAGAATAACATGAGGACTTAGAGCTCACACATGGCTATATCTTGAATAGCTATCTGAATTATCACATATAATTTTTCCCCCAAGCAACTATAAAACACAAATGTGAAGGAAGCAAGAGAGAGAAATGAAGTATGCTTTAGTGATTGCTGAGTGATAAGAAGTCATTATGCCATATTAAGAATGGGTTTAGGGAAGACATCAGTAGCCCTTTGATCACTAGAGGTTGCTCTCAGACATAGCTGCAGGTGATGAATGTGAAGACTCTCCTGTATAATCTTTGACAAGGATTACCTCCTTGTAACATTTTCTGCTTGTTTTTCTGTGCTGTGATGAAAGAAAGAAATCATTTGTCAGACATTGGATCATGTTGCTGATTATTCTCTTTATTCTTAGTTCAGTCCTCCATGGGCATGTAGTATAGGAGATAATTTAGCTGCCAGGTTCATGCCCAAAAATTGCTGTGGTGCATTGCTTAACACTGTCCTGCTTGTCAGGCATGCTGCAGCATGAGTATTCATTTTCCATAGGTTCTTTCTATAGTAAACAGTAAACACTATTCATGCGTTCATTCCAGACTCTATGTAAGTCGTCAAAAAAGGAAAAAAGAAAAAAAATTTGAATCATTGCTTGAACATTGCGGTTTGATTTTCCTAACTTGTTATTTGTAACTATGTTGAGAATCTTGAGATGATGTACAGTCTCTTCTCTTTTTTCCCCCTTTTGTTCTCTTTATTGTAAAGTAGCGCACCTTTCGTATTCAGATGTGTCATGATTCACTGTTCTGTACTTCTGCTTGTGCCTTGAATCTTGTTATATACTTCAAGAACATAGTTCATTTGCCATTTTGACTATTTTCATCAGGTTGATGTTAAGAGGAGCATTGAGGATGGAGAGAAGAGGTTCAATCAACTATCTATTGAGGAACGAGGGAAATTTAATGAAGAAACACTGGTCAATGTGAACAACATAAAGAGACAGAGCACAAAAAGCATGAGATCCACTGGATTTAGCAATGAGTACATAGTGGTAAGAAGAAAACGGCTGCTATCCCCCCCCCCGGCCCCGGGTCCCCTGAACAATGATCTCTCCAATTTATATTGATGGTTTGCCTTCTTTTGTCTTTCTGTAACTTCGTTAAGAGCTGTTTGCATAATGTACTACATCCTGAAGCAATTTGTATTTTTCACTCTAATGGGTACTTTTATTGCTCCTTTCTTTTTTCTTTTTTTTTGGGGGGAGGGGGTGGGGGGGGAGGCCATTGCTCTGGCTTATGTTTAGACTTTAGACTCTTGTCTGTTTTTTTTTTTTTTTTTTTTTTAGTTGTGTTTATTTTGGTGCGGACTTGGAACGTTGATGCATTGTCCGTTTTTGATTTTTTTCTACAAAAGGCTTTAATATGGAAAAAACCATTTTATAGAAAACTTATTTTTGGGTCTCTAGGAGTTGGCCTCTTGCTTGCAGGAGTAGGGCTATCTGCATTTAGATCTCTGTGGATCTGGGGCAGGCGGGATCCACATTGTTATGTTTTTGTCCTTTTTGGGTTGGGACATTAGGCTTAAAGGTCTCAAGTTGCAGAACTGTTTGGGCAAACATTTCATTGATAGATGGAGTGTTCACCTTGCATTTGGATCGTCAGGGTTGAACCCATTACTAGCAAGGCCCCTCCTTTGACGACCTCCATGGAAGTGGGCCTTCCTAATCCTTTGAGGCCTAGCTCTATTGATGCCGGCTTGCCCTTTCTTCCTTCCCTAGTCTCTGCTTTGCTTTGCAATCTCCTTTCGTGGGTTCGGTTACTATATGGTCAAGAGTGTGTAGGTTATGGATGAGGAGATGATGTTAAGCTGTTCTTACTATTTCCACATCAGTCCTGTTTGTTAAAGGTGATTCTCCAAAGTATTCATGAATTGCAGCCAATTGCTTGCTTCTAAATGTGTGCTTCTTGGGTTTTCATGATGAAAAAGTGAAGTTATGCCAGCCCAGGATAATGAGTTGGATTTGTATCATGTCCTTTCAGATTGGTTATTCAGGTTTGGGTCATGTAACTTTTCAGTTGGGATTTATGTTCGGATCTGGTTTGCACTTCTCCAGTAGAACCCCCCCCCCAAAAAAAGAAAACTGCAATCAATCTTAGGTGGGCATATTTGCCTTGTTTGGATTAGGTCACTTCCATTCATGTGAACCTTTTTTTCAGTCTAGGTCGTCTAGAACAGATCCATTTAGGGTCATGCAAGTTTGCAATTAGTTATGGTGGCAGGTTTGGTAGATTTAATCAATTCACTTATGTTACATGTTTTTGTGCTGGACTTTCTGAAATGACGGTGTGAACATTTGTTCAGATAACCATATTGGTGGCTGCTGAAGGAGTGCATAAACTTCCTGCAATCAATAACAGTCGGGACTTAAAAGAAGCCTTGCAGAAGCTTGCTGCTATCCCTTCAAGTAAAATTATGGTAATGAGCAATTCTTCTCAAAATCCCGTCAGTTTCTTTTAATTTTGAATGCGAACAGAAACTTGCTCAAAGTGAATTCAAATAAATTTGAAGATGGATTTTCTTGCTTATGCTCCTAAAAAACAGCCTCATGTCCTGTGCAGGCAGTTGAGGTGCTTTGGACCCCTCAGAATGAAAATGATACATTGACAGAGAGAGAACTGCTTGAAGATTACCCCCTGTTGAAGCCTCTCTGAGGGACTGATACACATTACCCTTCTCATTTACCAGTATATACCTGTTATAGTTGTTACTGTAAAGCCAAAAAAAAATGGATGTTTTTGTGGAGATATTTGTCTTCAATTTGAGCTGCCACTGAAAGAGAGCCTGTTCTTCTTCATGTGCCCTTTTTCCTTGGGTTTATTGCTTATAAAACCTCTCTCTTCAATTCTTTTTATTTTTTGGTTTTTTTTGGGGGGGGGGGGGGATGGGAGGCCTAGGCTGGTGCGGTTTGAATACAGAATTTTACACTAATGTCTCGAGATTTTGTTGGCTGAGACGCCTGTGTACAGTTGACAAATTTGACAATGTTGAAATTCAGAGCTTAGCAATAAGACTGTTATATTGGCAGTTGCTCTTAGAATAAGCGTGTCATATAGAATCCCTCTTGCACTCAATACTCAACAATTCGAAGGTGTATACTTGCGTTGTAGTTACTTCAGTGTATCAATGAGTTCTTCCTGTAGAGCATATGCAATGGTGTTCCATAATTTTGAATTACAAATGGCTCCTCCAATCTCTATATCATTTCACAAGTCAACTTTTTTTCTCTTCTCTACATCTTATGAATTACCAGCTTGGATTATTAAATAAAATAATATTTTATGGATCTCACTATTAATATATTATTGGGTTTTAGACTTATTATTGCTTAGTTGGCAACAAAAAAAAAAAAAAGAGAAAATGTGTGATGCTGTAAGCTGGACCATGGGGTGAGTAAAATAGATCATTAACGCATGTTGTTTTTTGAACCGTGAGCTAAATTTTTGACTTGAGAGCTTTGCATTGCAGGTGTTCTTAGATAATGGATTATGATTATCAACACATGTTGGATTAAGTATGATATTTGTTTCTCTTAAGTAAGTTCTCATATTCAAATTTTGCGAATGAAGAGAGAGCTCTACTATTTTATAGGCCAACAGTTGTTTGATTTTGATAAATAGAGGTCCAAAGACCTAAAAAGGTAATGGGTTATGACTTGCAAAATTTTGGTAAGTTTCGTGTGCCATGCTCCCATGCTTCCAAGCTCCAAGGTTTGATTTGAACTTGGGAAAACTCGGGTGAGGGTTGGTGCTACGAGAACTGGACCGGTCAGTTTGACCGGTCCGATCATGACCCGTTTGCTGCATTGGTTCGGAAACTCCAAGAAATCGTTCTGACTCTTGAACCGAGGAAACTCGATATAAATCGGTCAACCCGGGAACAGTTTGATTCGTTCGAGTCGCCGTTGGATCAGTTTTTGGGTAAGAAGATTACCGGGGAAAAAAAACTGATGAAGCAATAGACAGCTTACAAAGCAATGTCAGATTTGGCGTCTAGAATTCGACCAACACGACTGGAGAGTTGAGGCTTGAGAGTCCCAGAGAGATGAGAGAGAGAAAGAGAGAGAGATGTGGGAGGGGAGCAGGGGGCATCCCAACATAGCGGTGTGTAGCAGAAGAAACGCAAGTAGGTGACTTGACATTGCATTCGGGTGTATAAAAATTGCTAATCACCACATTGTATGAACTTCTTTTAATCAACCATATATTATTATCTTAGTTTGTTTAGAAAGAAGCGATGAAAAAAAAAAAAAATCATTTCAAGTCATGCTGGTTCAATCCAGATCAAAGATTAACTAGGTCAACTAGTTAATTGCAGCCCAATCAATTTAACCGATCTAACCATTGACCTACTTCTCTAACCATCGATTACTGAGTTGTTTCTCTTAACATTGGTGAGGGTGACGTAGTTTACCATATGCACAATTTTCAAAATCATCTGACAGTAGTACAGTACTATTCCCTTAATAAAAACCCATTATTCAAGTTTAATTATATGCAGCCCGGGAAACCTAAAGAATGTTTAATGAGAAATAATTCTTGATGTTATTTCATGCAAGAGTTTTGTTTTGGTTTTTTTTTCAAATATTACCTAGCGGGGAAGAAGCACTTGCATTACTAGTATGGAGTAGGACTATGCATAAAAGCATCTTCACCCAGGTGGAAGGCGTGCCGCGTGTGGGGCCCGCGTTCCACACGGCGTTGTTCCATCGGGTGGAACACAATTGGTCGCAAACGTGGCGGACTCGCAACTCGATTTGTCACATGTTTTTCTTTTCCCAACGTTTCGGGCGTAGAAGCGGACACAACGTTTCATTAATGGACCAAAAAAGGGGAAAAGAACATGGGCTAGCGGCCGTGGGCTTCCTGCATTGGGCTTGGGAAGAGTATATCCGTTGGACGACCCAACGTACATATTGCAACATTTATTTATTTTTTTTCCGCTTGTGAAATATTTTTATAAATAGCACATGATAGTTGTGAGATTTTCATTCCAAATTCTAAAACTTTGATCCTCTCATGTCAATATGAAAATCATCTCATTTTATCTAAAAAATTGTGAGTTTGTAGGAAGTGAAAGGAAGCAAAGAGGGGAAAATCACCTCAATTTTTCGGGAATTAGAAAATTATTTCTACATATTTTGGGGAAAAAAATAAATATTGTATTTTTTGAAAATAAAAAATACATTTGCAAATTATAGACATCAAAATACAAATACAAAGTTAAGAGGATAAAAATACTTCAGTACGTTCTATGATGGGCTCCATGTCAAATATTTTATTTGGGGGCAGAATGCAAGTTCCATTGGTCGGAGAAATGATGAAATGCAAGTTCCAAAAAGCTAAAACTTCTATTGATGTGATAGACCAGAGTTTCAAAAATTGAAATCTAACCGGAGATGCTCTAAGGATACGGGTTCATCCTCGTGACCTGAGTATGAAGCAATAGGACGTTCAAAATTCCTTTAGGAGAATTTGAGGTTTGCTCAACACGCTTTCCCATATTCTGTCACACAAATTTGTTTCGGAAAATTACTCAGAGTATGAAAGCAAATGACAAATACGATCATCAACTCACATAGATATTCAAGCTTGTAGTTGATGAATCTAACTAGTTTTGTGTTATGTTAGACTGTAGTGGATCTTGTAGATGAGAATGTGTTGTTTGACGGGGTCTTGTACTAGTTGAGGTGTTAAGGTCAAGCCTGGTAACTGTCTTTGTATTGCCACGAACACTTCTAATTTCTTGGGTTATACCCAATTAATAACCGGAAAGGGGGAGGGGGGGGGGGGGGGGGACTTTTCGTGTCTAAATTATTTTCCCCCCTCTTAGCCCACTGTGTCTTATTGTAGGGGCCTAATGTGTGAATGATGAACAATTCACCCATTGAAAAAAGAAAAAACCACCCTGACGTTCATGATGATGAAACCTTTGCTGAATGATGACATTAGAAACTCGCAAAGCTAAGCTAGCATAAAGAGTCCTGACCATAGAATTCTTAATTTATTTAAAGGTAACGTAATTTATTTGAAGTAGATTAATTATTTTAGGATGACTAGTACTCGATCGACAGCATATTAGTGGTATGATCTAAACTTGGGTAATGCCATAGAATTTATTAGGTGTACTGTAGATGCATCCGCCGAAGTTTGGTCAGGTGTGTTTCAAAACAAAATAAAATTTAACTAAATACACAATTAATGGTGTTATTCTTAATTTATGTCGTTTTATCTAAAGAATTAAGAAACATCAGATACACAGATGGATCATGCAACCAACAATGGCAAAATAAGATGCATTGCAAGGGTAGCTTGTGAATGAGGTATTCATATTGTGATATTTCCCTTAAACACATATGCATGAATCTTTTTGGTTCTGGATGTCTGCATAACTCCTTTTGTTCAACAGATACATCATGCATGTTTGACGAACAGCTTTTTGAAGAGTTTTTTCGGCCAAAAAGAGCTTTTTAGACCAAGATTAGCTGTTTGATCAAGTCAAAAAAGCTAATTTGTCTGTTTGTTAAAAAAACTTCTTGGAAGAGCTTTTTGTAAATAGCTTTTTATTTCACAACTTTTTTAGAATTAGCTAATTTCACCAAATAACTTTTTAACAAATAGCTAATTCAAATAACTAACACAAACAATTAACTCAAACAACTAACAGTTAATACAAACTGCTAACAACTATTTGCCAAACACGACCCAAATATTTATCATCAATTTCATCTAGGAAACAACTACATATTATTGAAATTCTTTTTTCAGCAATTATGTTTTCTTTTGGGGAAAATCCCTAGCCCTCTAATCATGGAGGAGATATTTAATTTGTATTTCCAATGTATAATCCTTTTGATTGTGAGATGAGGAATTGGTGGGTTTGGAAAGATGAATCCTATCTCTTTTGACCTAATTATGGAATGGAAGGATATTTGGCCTTCCTAACCCTTTCGATTGTAGGGTGGCATTTGTGGTGGGTGGGATGGAATCTCTTGTTTCATGCACTTTCAAATGGATTCTCCCTACCCCAATCTCAAATTATCATCAAGAGGATCTTTTTTTTTTTTTGAATAGCACAATCATATTAGATTTTTCTCTAAATTTTAAATTAGATGATTTTGAAAATTGTTTGTGTAAGTCTGGATTAATTGTCAGAAATGATACAAGTTTTGAAAATTTTATGTAACTTTTAGATTTGAATTGTGCCTATGTTGGTTTTGCAATTCATTTGTTTGCAAAAAAAATTTTTTTTTATGTAAAATGAAGTTACATTTACATAGAACTCTTATGAATTGTCATATCCAACTTTGTCATACCTACCGACTTTGTACAACTTTGACGTTCTTCTCTTCATTTTGCTTCATCATTTTTCCCTCCTTGTTCTTCATTTTTGGAATTAATAATCATCTGTGTGCAATTGTTTCAGAAAAACTTCAAAAAGAAGACATTATTTAGAGTATGTACACTCGTGAGCCAAGATTTTGGCGCACAAGTAGGAGCTTACCTCCTCAACATCACTCTGTGAGCCAATTTTTCGGCTCTCAAGCTTTCCTCCCCATAATATAAGGCTCACAACTTTGGTTCATCAAATAAAATAATACCTATAATCCTACTCTGTAACACAACTTTCTTTTTGAAATCCAACAAAAGGAATCAATTAAAATGAACCAAAAAAGCAAGGGGAGCCACTCGGGGCTTGCAGTCTCCTCATGAGTCGCTCGTTTGCTCGACCACTGCACGTGGCGCAAGCTGCTCGGTGCAACTCTCGAGACGAGCAAGCCTCCCACTATTACTGCTCTTAACTAAACTACTTGTTTTAAATGAGTATTGGTCCGTAGATAAACAATATATATATATATTTTTTTACTACACTTTATGTAGATAATAGCACAAATAAACTCAAAAAGAGCATTAAGTGATAGTTTGGGGGAAAAAAATTAATGCAACTAGCCTAATGAGACTATGTTTGCCTCCAATAATATATTGATAAGATGCGACATGAACAACTTGCAGTTAAGCTTTCCCAAATTGTAATTTGTGTGGAAGGTTTTAGCCAAATCTGAGGTTAGATATGGGTAAGTTTCTTATTTATAACCGGAAAATTTTTGACATCTCATATAAGCAGATTAAAGTTGTGTTCGACAATAAAGCTTTGAGTAGCATTTAGTGTTTTGTCCAAGTCAATATATTAATCAGTTAATTTTTAGTATTTGGTAACTTAGTATTTGGACCAACATTCCAAGTATTGTTTAACATTTCAAACAACATTTCTGAAAAGCTAATAATATTATTTTTTGGCATTTGAATTTTTTTTGCCTACCTAACCCCTATCATCTTATGCGTAATATGACCTTGTTCTTTTTTGTAATAGTGAGCATTTATACTACAACTTGCATATCTTTATACCTCCTTACATCTTTAACAAAATTCTTACAATTTCTTACATCTCCTTACATTTTTTTATATCTCATTTTATATTTTTATAATATCTAACTTGTCATTTTTTTGTCCTCATATTTATAGAAACATGTATATATTTTTTTTACATACTATCAATGTGAAAATCATTGTATTTTTTTACGAACATGAGAACAAAATTAACAACGTGAATTATATTTGAGTAACGATGTGGATCATATGCACTATTATAGAGAAAATAAGTTAACATGCTTTTAAAATTATACTATCAAAAATTGCATTCAAGAGTTTCGATGTGAATCATATATTAAAATAGTCAACTGTAAGTGACGAAAGCATTTCAGTTATTTTATCTCTAAATTTATGCATGGTAATCTGGTTGCTATCATCGTACAATTGAACATTAGGTAGTCCATCCACATTTGGGTTCCTTGTTGAAATTGCTATGCTGTTAATTGCAGAATAATAAAAGTGTAGAGCATACAACAATTAACAATGATGTCAATTTGCTACTTTAGTCTCATTTGAAGCATTATATTCAAAAAAATATTACTTTAAAATTATTTAATATAAATAGGATTTCATTTTAAGGGTTCTATTTAATTTTGTTTAAAAAAATTGTTATTTTTTTGATTTATTTATAAAAAGGTGAAACTAATATTAATTTTAAAAAAACACCTCAAATGTAGAACATATTGGGTTTAATTGTCTTGTTTAAAAAATTATTTTCATTAATTAATTTACCATAGATTTAATTATTTCAATTGGACTATCTTAGTTTCAATGTGACTCAATCATATTTTTCTTCCCATACTCCAAACCCTTATGCGGGGAAAAAGGGAGAAGATTCAGAATTTTACATCTTTATGCTTCTTTAGGGAGTATTTTATTTGACTTTTAGTACATATATGAACTAGCATGTAGTGTATATTTTTTTAAAAAAAAAGAAGTTAATTGACTATTCTTGAATGACCTTCTAGATGCATGTGGAGTTTCAAGATTCCCCTACTTGGTTTTTCTCTGCTAATTTGCTATAATTATCTTTTTTTCAAAGAAAAAGGTCTTTCTTTTCTTATAAAAAAATACTAAGTATACGTAGGAATGGCAAATACTATCTTGACTGATGCAATATTTAAAAATTAAAACTAGAGAAAAACGAGTCAAATTCTATCTATATGATCTTTCATCTTTATAGTAAAAGATAGGTACTATACATTGAATTCCTTTAATTGCATATTCTACAAAGATAGCTATTATCTTGAAAAATAAATTAGGATTGTAATTCATAGTACATACTTGCCCTTAATTTAAAAGGGAGAAAAAGTATATAACTTAGTTGAAATCAACGCAATATTTTAGGAAATATTCAAAGCTAATTAGTGTTTGAAGGAGCTTTTATATTTCTTTTATCAATAAATTAAAATTTTATATTAGCGCACAGAACAAATTAATTACATATCCTCTTTTAAAATTATGTTGGTTCCTTAACGCTAATTATACCATCTCCTTTTGGCAAATTGTGAACAAAATCAACTTATTTGGCATCATAAGTTGAATAATTATATTTAATTGCATCACATTATTGATATGATGACGGTGGCAATACTAATTAAAGGCGACAGGTGGACCCTGCTGCATCTTAGTATAGAAGACTTCTTCTCATGTAGGGTAAGACATGCTGCAAGTTACCAACCAGGCACCAAGTTAGATGCCTTTTGCTGGGACCCCCCTTTTTAATTTTTTTAATTTTTTTGGGAACAAGGCTTTTCCATTATTGGGACACAAAGTTCGATAAAATTGATGTGCATGCATGGAAAAGGACAGGAAGTTGCCATTGGCCAACTAAATTTGATACCCCAAAATAATTTAAAATGTGCACTCATTGATCACTTACTTATCCACCAATTGGATGAGGCATAAGATACTTGCACTAGCCACCTTTCAAGCCTAAACATTGGATTTTTTTTTTTTTCTGCTCCCTGATTTTTAGTCAAAGTTACAAATATCGTACCGATTATCGTATTTTTTTTTTTTTAACTGAAATGAGACATATCGAATTTATATATCGTTGTACCGGGCTCATATCATTTTGATTTTCAAAAAAATTTTAAAAATAAAAGTTAAAAAAATTTAAAATTTTAGTGTACCGGGCGATATTGGTCTGAAAATACCGGTATCGCTCGGTATTTAACGGTACAGAGTGGTATTGATTGGTATTTGACCGGTACAATAACTTGTACCGTTTCCTGACCGGTACGGTATACTTCGGCCGATATCGGATGGTACGGTACGTTATTTATAACACTATTTTTAGTCTGAATTTATAGGCAGATCAAGAAAAAGAATAAAAGATAATAATAAGACATTGTTTTTTAATAGTTGAAAATGAGACAAAAGAGGGTTATTTTACTAATTTATTTTTGGGTAAAGAAGACGCAAAAAATTATGTAAACAAGTTTTAAATTTAGATACGTAGTACCGACTTTTATAAACTTTAACAGTATAACTAAATGATAATAGGAGATGAAATAAATATTTCTTTGCACTAGTTCAGGGCAAATGATAATATACAGTGGCAATATTACAATAGAACCAATAGGCTGCACCTCGGAATTTTACAGAGTCTCCCTATAAATTCGTCACTAGGGAATCGACTACAGATCCTCCGCAAATAGCTAGCTACAAACTCAGACCCTAGCCTTTCAACACCAGTGATTTTAAAGACAAGAAGGCTCTATCTGCCAATACTCGGACTTAATTACCTTTCTGAAAGATTTTCAAGTTCTAGGAATGATACGGTGTCAAATATCAATGCCCACTCCAAAGTATCGGCCATCACCTAGAGGTCTGTCTTAGGTGAAATGAAGAATTCCAGCGGCATAAAAATAGTACAATGGCATCAAAATGAGGGACAAACATCACATAAGCACCCTTACAATGTCATCATATAAGAACAGCATCAACAGGAAGCGATGTTGTCCTTTGAAGATTAGTCGGAAGCAGTGGACCACCTAAACAATTCTTTGCAGTTGCTAGATTCTTAGTGCTATAAGAACCTTTCATCGCCTCACAATTTCGAGCCCCTTGCAATGTCGAAATGGGGCAGCTCATCTTTTGAAAGTCCTTTACATCTGAATTTTCAGCACTTTCACGCCTCAGTAGGACCCTTTGAATGCCATCTGCTTGTAAATGACTCAGATTTAGAGATCGTGAGAACCTGTCATCGGCTATATCTCCTTGAAAATAGCGCGGGGTTGAAGATTTTGATGAAATTTCCCTAACTTCCCTCAGTTCCAGCATGTATTTGGCTTTAAGCCATCTGAGCTTCCACTGAAGTTCATTCTCAAAATCATTTATTTCATCTGGGTGTTCTCTTTCTGCACTCTTCTCCCCTTTTGGTGAACTGGATTGACCCAATCTTTCACATTCTTCATCAGAATGGCTCGGTCTTGAACCAAGTGAGTCAAACTCAACAATTTCACACTGATCCCAGATTTCACCATGATGCTTTCTATTAGATTGGCAATAGACTAGATCTGAAGTTTCTTCTTTGTGACTTTCGGACCCATCAACTTGATATGTGATCTCCTCAAACCGGCCATGCATGGAAGCAGCACATCCATTAGGGCACTGAAAAAATGGTGAGTTGTAGGCTCCTGGTGAATTCGATAGGAAATTGATCAAGGAACCAATTGATGTATGATTTGAAGCACAGTTTTGACATACGTTCACATTCATATTCGAGAAGCGTGGAGCTTCTTCTATTCCTGGGCCTGGCTTCCACTCGGGCACTAAAGTCGCAATCTCCCCATCTATCATGTCTGCTATGCTGATTACGTCTTGATCAATAATATCGAGCTCAGCAACCATTTCAGTTGCAACACTTAATGCTGTATCCAATTCAATGTCAAAGGGGAAATATATGTTCCGTATCCTACCTGCAGAGAAAGTAACTTGTCATAAGAGCACTGACGATGAGATTAATAATCATGGCAGTAGACTTAGCAACTGGGTTGCACCAAATGGTCAATTTCAGATTGGACATGTTGTAATACTCAGGTAGGGGCTCAGGCCATATATGGGTTCCTTTGGTCTAACTAAAAAGCCTGTCAAGAAAATGCAGTCAACATTAGTACAGCATATTTCAAGTTGTGAAAAGTTCGGGCTGAGCCAAAGTTCGTGTTGTATTTTGGATTGCTTAGTTCAGGTGATTAGATTCCAGATAATTTTGTCAGGTCTACATGCCAGGTGCTAAAAGGAGGGGAAGACTTAAAAGTCTTGAAGATACTACAGTTTCCATTACTAAAAAAAAGATACTACAATGAATGATGGACGATAACCTTCGTTATCTGTGATTCTAAGCCGTAAAAAGATGCTGCCATCTTCTTTTCTCTTTCCTTCAATAGTGATGTCAACATCAGAATAATGATCATCTTCATGGTGTTCGAATAATTCAATGCCAGTGGCCTCCATCTCAAGAGGTTGATACCCCCATTCATTGTAGAAATCCAAATCTACACTGGAATATCCATTGATAAAAGACCTGTTGCTCGTGCAGTGTTCAAGGAACGGCTGTCTAACCAGAGGACCAAAATCATCAAGCTCACTTTGGCAATCAGTTAGCCTCAGATCATTGCCATAATCATCAAGTTGAAGAAACGGGTCATTCAAAAGCTCTCTCGCTGAAAGCCTAGAAGACACAGTTGCTAGGCATTTCTCAATGAATACCCGCACTTCACGATCCTTCACCTTGTACAGGGTATCAGGCTTCTTACCCTAAGACAAGTCCAGGATGTTATATATGGAAAGAACGTATTTGACACAGAACAAGCGGCTTTTTAAAGAAGGATAAGTTTCTTACTGAGATAACTTTCATGTAAATCTGAGCTGGACTAGTGCATTCGCTATATGGGTACTCAAAGGTAACCATTTCCAATATGCACATCCCAAATGAGTAGATGTCAACCAATTCATTGTAATCCTCTTCATAGACCTCTGGAGCCATAAATTCTGGTGTCCCTGAGCAGTTGAAACAACATAATCATGACTGACCTTCTAACTAGCTCTAATTGCTTTTAGTTTCATTAGTTTCCTATAGTCTTAATACAACAAATAAACTTTTCAAACTCCACAGAAGATCTTTAAGGCTATGGTGAAAAGCTTCACATTCAGCTAATTGTCGTGACCCATGACCAAATTTATCATAAGAACACTTGACCAATCCAAGACATATACAGAAGCCAGAAAGCAAGTGAATCAACCAAAATACAGCAATGACAATGGCAATAGCTCACTCCTAAAGGCCTATGAACGTTAAACCACTTTTGCTGTAGTCCTGAATGCACCACATGGGTCTAGGTGTCTGGCTCAATCATTCAACCATTTGTTTGAAGGTTTGAGCGTCTACAGCATAGATGAAAGATCAACCATCAATTCCTGTAAGTGTTGAGTAACCCAAAACAGATACTCAAGGTGAAATGAAGGGTTCAAGTGCAGTGGCACAGCCTAAGGTTCTATTAAGCACCTTTGATTGAATCCTAGTAATCACATAAACATAGCGTTAGGTTACAACAATACCCCAACCCCAAAAGACCGAGCTTCCCTTCTAATAAGGGCCTATGATGGACAAAAGATATACAACGTTACTCCCACAATGACCAATATAATTAGACATTAAGATATGTCAAAGAGTGGATCAGCATACCAACACAATGAGCAGCATGGGATTTCCTGAGGATTGCAGCCAAGCCAAGGTCACCTATCTTCACTTCCCCGTGATTTCCATTAACAAAGATATTATCACACTTGAGATCCCTGTGGATCACTGAGGGTTCATGGCTGTGCAAATAAACAAGCCCTTTCAGGATCTGCCTACACCAGTGCTTTACTGCCCTGATGTTCACCCTCCTGTGCTTCAGCCTATACCTGACATCCCCCAAAAGCAGAAATATCCACAAAAATGAAAAGAAGCATTTCAAAATCCCTAATCACCAACAAATCAAATAACATAAAACAATTAGATAACAAAAGCAATGGGGAAAAATCCATCATCGACAGGATTTGAGGAGGTCTAGATATATACAATAACAATAATAAATGAAGAAAAGGAAGTGAAATATCTTACTGTCTAAGGGTGCCAGAAGTGAACATTTCAGTGACAAAGTTGATATTCATGTTGGCAATATCAACCCATGAAGCATACAATTTCATGATATTCTTATGCTTCAGTGTTTTCAGCAAGTGAATTTCAGAATATAATCTTTCAAGGTCGTCTGGACTTTGAAGAAAATCATAAAGCTTGACTTGATTCCAAGCTACTTCAATTCCTTCATATTCATCAAATGCTCTATAACTGTTCAACATTCAAAGATCCAATCAAATCCCAAATCTAGTAAATACCCATTTCGTGAAATTATCCCCAAACCCGATTTTTTTTAAAAAAAAAAAAAAACACTCAAACCAAATACCCATTTGCAACAACTCTTTTTTTTTTTTAAAGAAACGCTGGGATGAAATTAAAGAGCACAGGTTCCGATTCATACACTATCTTAGAAGCTCCTTTTCCAAGGATTTCATTGTACTGCAAAAAAGGAACAAAGATACAGAAATTTATGGATTAAACCCAGATATCAGAACTCAAAACAAGGAGCAAATAAATCAAAAATCACAAAGAAAATTACAAATTGAGAGAGAAACTAAAGAAAACGTTACTTACTCTGCCATATCTTCCAGTGGGATCGACCTCAACGAATTCAGAAGCATTCGGTTCAAGATTTAAACCACCATTCATTCTCCAAAACTGCAAATTTCAATCTTTCTGGTCCCTTTTTCCTATTCTATTTGTCTGTAAAATGCACTTGATTTTTTTCCTTTTTCCCTGGGGTTTTGCTCTCCCTCCTTCAAAGCTTTTTCTGCTCTGACAGCCCACAAAAAACCCACTTTTTATTTTTATTTTTCCCCTTTCTGTAGAAAGAAAGGCTGAACAATCATTCATGTGATTAGGAAAGAGCCGGACTGAGAAAGAGAGAGCTTTGCTAATCAGAAAACAAAGTTTTAACCTTTACAAATCAATATATCACATTACTACATTACAGAGCCCCCCCCCCCCCCCCAACCAGGTAGAGAGAGAGAGAAAGAGAGAGATTTCAGATATCTGGGTGTTTGATTTGCTTCGTAAAATCCTCTCTTTCTCTCTCTAAAATCTAAGCTTCCATGAATGTAATTTGCATAGAAGTTTTAGAAATGATAATGAGGGTGGTTTGGAAGTAATTTTAAATATGTATAAATAGCCCTCCAAATCTATGATGTTAGGCTGGTCCCACATTTATATTTGAGTTCTGACCATCTATGGGAGATTCGCGAAGGTTTTTCGCACACCAATGATGCAAGACTCCACAATATTTTTGATAAAAAAATTTTTTTAATCAAAATTAATTATTTGATCAAGTAAAAGAGTTAATCTAGATATTTGATAAAAGAGCTTTTTAGAAGAGTTTTTTGAATCTAAAATGATAATTTAAAAAAGCTAATTTCATGAGGCTTTTGGTAGAGCTTTTTGAAGAATTAGTTTTTTGTCTCATAACTTTATCAAAAACAACTAATTTTACCAAATAATTTTTCGACAAATAGCTAATTCAAACAGTTAATACAAATAATTAACTCAAACAGTTAACAGTTAATAACTAATATAAACAGCTAACAGCTAACATCTTGCTAACAGCTGTTTGCAAAACAAAGCCTAAATCTAAAGTCTCCCATGACAACTCCGACATGAAAGATGGTGTAACACGTAATACGGATATTTATATAGTGAATTTTATTAATTATGAGGCTATTAATAGTTCATCTTATGATTATTATTCTAATAAAAATTGATATTTAAAGGATTTTTAGTTGCTTTTAAGATTGGTGAAGAAATTTGAACCCGCTTAAAACACACAACATCTATCACAATAGATATAAATATGGGTGTTGAAAATTAAAAAAAAGGGTATGAGCGCGAGTATTGCTAAACAGGTGCGTGTATAGGTATGAATACGCATATAGGTTCCACTCATGCAATTCTCGTTTTATCAATACTTGCCTCATATTTGCCCCATATAAGACCCGCCCCTGTTTATTTAAAATTCTAATTTGTTACGTAAACTTAGATATTTTACTAACTGCTTTGAGTTGTGTTGTATTCAAGATTCCGAGATGACATTTTTTTAGAAGCTGTAACTGTCAAGTGTTAATTTGTTACTTGAATTTGGAAACTTTTAGTCGTATTTAATGTGATTTGATATGTTATTGGAAGATTGGTGTTCCAAATCCAAATCCAAATCCAATATTCCAAAAATCTCGCCACCAGGCGGGATAATGGAGATGTCTGATGTAGTAGTGTTATCTCTGAATTGCTAAAATTAAAGAGAGATTAGTTCTGTTGGACATCAGATTTAGAAATCGTAAACTACCTACTATTCCATAGAAACAGAGCAGATGAAATTTAAAGAGATATTTTGCTTTATTCCGCTACAATTTAAGTTGAAAAAATAATCCAAATTTGCCTTTTTCAGTTATACAGATTTAGGCAAATATTGGAAGATCGATGTTAATGTAACATATTGGTTACTTGAAGTTGAACATGGGTACAAAGTGGGTTTAATTCTTTTTGGATTATATGTGTATGAATAAAACCCGCATATTCGTCATGTCCAATAGGCTTGGTATAACTTTACAATACCTATTGGATATAAGTATGAATATGAGTATTCATTTTAAAAATGACCATGAGTAAGGGTACGGCTAAACATGTCCTGTACTCACCCCATTATTACCTCTAGTCATTTCATCAATCAAAATATCACTCTAAAATAAATTGTTAGTTATATCAACATAAGTCACCTCCAAAAAAGAATGTCTCAAGAATTATGCAACATGATCTCACACACGAATTTCTCTTCGCTGGTACAGCTTGGTTCAAATAGTTTAATATTTTCAAGATTCAAGCTTAATCCTTGTGAATAAATTGTGACAGAAGTGTTCCAAATCTCATAACCAACAATAATTCATTTCTGGTGAGATGGAAGATAAAAAGTCCGAGAAAATGATTTTTATGCGATATATTTGCTATCTCATAAAAAAAAATAGGATGATTTTGTTAATTGAATATCAAATATATTTATGATAACTATTTTTTGAACAATCATATGCATGTGATATATAGTTCCTTCTTGATGTGAAATTTTGTTAATTAAATATCAAATATACTTCTAATAACCAATACAGATTAATTCAAGTAGTTTGACACTTATTATTAAAATATGTATTTATTTTTAGAGCAATTTAAAGTTTCCATCGATTTGAAGTATAATTACCCAAGCTGGTTTTAGTGCCAACGCTTATCTAACAATTAGCTCCCCTAATCCTTTGAGCATCTCGAAATTGGCAAACTCTCGTCTTTTCTTGTGTGTGCCTACCACATATCTTCATGTCCTACATCTTGCAATTGGATAAAAATCATCACCCCCACAACCCAAGCACCCATGGGTCAATAACGCACAAGAACTTCTATAGCCCCGGGCAAGCATTACAATACCAACATCATCGCCAATGATGCAAGGACATGGACTCATGGAGACAAGGTATTGACTTTGATATCATGTTCAAGAATCAACTGAACTAAAAGTTTAAAATGGTGGTTGAAAGTCTCAAAATAGATTTTAATTATACTCTGATTAACATGTCTCCTCACATGAATATCCTTTGTACTTAAAATGTGGATGCTATAAACAATTTTCCTTATCTTTCGCAATAATTCAATATGGGGACGGTAAAGACTTGAACCTAAGACCTACCGCTCAGAAGAGTTCTATTCGAGAATTGACAAAATATGATTAGAAGACAGCATAATATTGAGTCTATCACTATTTATAGAAGGACTGAGTAGCGAATACAATAACAACTCCTAGATAATGAGAAGATTATTATTTTTTTTTTGGTGCAGATAATGAGAAGATCATAATCTTACACATAAGATAATAGTCTTCCTGAAATAAGAAATAATATCTTCTTGGTATTGTTTAGAATATCCCTGAATATCATGTATTAAAGCGAAATTAATTGTAGTTTTTATCATGCAAAAGAGTTCAATTCTGATTTTCAATTTCGTAAGCACAATGGTAATCTAGTCATCTACAACATTTAAGAATCTTTCTATCTATTTTTGTGATTATCATATGTTAGGATTAATATCAGAGTAACAATAATAGCGGAAGTAATAGGATGAATTAGAAATTCAGAATTCAAGTGAATAACAGAAAACAGAAGTAAGAAGACAAGAGATTTAATATGGAAAACCCAATGCGGGAAAACCACGGACGGCGACAGCACTAGAACAATTCACTATGAGCAGGAAGAATATAACACGATCACAACCACCACAGTGATTTGATCTAAGAGCATAATTACAACCTCTCTATTGTAATCTCTCACAAAGTACTTCTACCTCTCAATGTATGTATGAGTACTGGAGATATTTCAGGTCCTAGGCCTGACCCTCTTTATATAGGGTCTAAACAGTATGGTTTTCCCCCTTAGCATGCAACCCTAGCCGCCAGGTGGAATCCCCCCTCGAATAGAACTCTAACCGCCTTCCGAGAGAGGCGGCGTAAAAACACGGGGCATGACCGTGTCACATGGCACGGCACCCCCGTGCCGTTTTTCTGTCCTCTTCGACTAGACGTTCTTCGTCTTGACACGCCCGCGTCTTGTGTAGCACGGTCCCACCGTGTCGGTACTTGGATTTTGGGTCACGAAACCCAACAATCTCCACCTTGGACCAAAATCTCCAATCACTGCTTTCTGACTCCGTCATCGCACCCCGAAGGGTGACGCCCCCTCCCTAGGGGCAATGCCCTGATGGGCACTTAGTGGCTGTGAATACCCACTGAGTCCAAGCAATGCTCGAACTTAGCCAATGGTAGAGGCTTGGTTAACATGTCTGCAGGATTTTCTTACGTGTGAATCTTCTTCACTATTAGTTCACCTGCAGCAACTGTGTCTCTAATGTAGTGGTATTTCACACTAATATGCTTGGTCTTCGAGTGATAAGCATCGTTCTTAGTCAGGTGGATGGCACTCTGACTATCAGAAAACACAACAGTCGGAGTTTGTGGGACTCCGAGCTCGATCACAAGGCCCCTTAGCCAGGTAGCTTCCTTCACCCCTTCAGTAGCAGCAATGTACTCAGCTTCAGTAGTAGACAAGGCTGCAATAGACTGCAATGATGCTTTCCAGGAGATAGCACTTGCACACATGATGAAGATATACCCAGATATGGACCTCCTCCTATCCAAGTCACCAGCATAATCAGCATCAACAAAGCCTACAACATCGGATGTATCAGCTTTGTTTCTATCAAACACCAACCTCTTCCCTATAGTACCCTTCACATATCGAAGGATCCATTTCACAGCTTCCCAGTGATCCTTCCCAGGATTGTGCATATATCTACTTACCACACTTATAGCATGTGATAAGTCTGGTCTAGTACAAACTATAGCATATATCAAACTACCAACAGGACTAGAATAAGGTACATTGGACATTCTTCTGATGTCTTCCTCTATTTGCGGGCAGTATCCCGCAGACAGCCTGAAGTGTGCAGCAAGTGGAGTGGAAACTGCCTTACAGTTGTCCATGTTGTATTTACTTAGTACTTTCTCAAGGTACCGTTCTTGAGACAAATACAGTTTACCTGCTTTCCGATCCCTGTGGATTTCCATGCCTAGTATCTTCTTTGCTGCACCCAAGTCTTTCATCTCAAACTCCTTACTGAGTTGAGATTTCAGCATGCCAATTAAGGTCTTGTCTTTAGAAGTAATCAACATATCATCGACATACAGTAGAAGATAAATAAAAGTACTATCAGAATACTGTCTAAAGTACATACAATTGTCATATCTACTACGTGTATATCCTTTATCAGTCATAAACGTATCAAAACGTTTATACCACTGCCTTGGAGCTTGCTTGAGTCCATACAAGGACTTTTGCAATTTACATACCAATTGTTCCTTCCCAGGAACTGCAAACCCTTCAGGTTGTCTCATGTAAATTTCTTCTTCCAGCTCTCCACTTAGGAATGCGGTTTTCACATCAAGCTGCTCCAACTCCAAGTCAAATAATGTGACAAGTGCAAGAAGGACTCGAATAGAGGTATGTCTAGCAATAGGGGAGAAGACCTCATTGTAGTCAATACCTTCCCTTTGGTTGCAACCACGAACAACCAACCGTGCCTTCCATCTTGCATCTTCAACTCCAGGAATTTCTTCTTTCTTCTTGTAGATCCACTTGGCAGTTAAGGCTCTTCGGCCTTTAGGCAGTTGACAGAGTTCCCATGTTCGGTTCTTTTGCAGACTTTTCATCTCTTCTTGCATAGCTAGGATCCAGTTAGGTGAACTTGGGCAAGCGATTGCTTCAGTGTAATTTGAAGGTTCAGCACCTTCAGGCACTTCCTCTGCAACTGAAAGTGCGTATGCTATCAGCCCCTCATCATCGTTGTAACGAGCAGGTCTCCTGATCTTCCTTCGAGGATGATCACGAGCTATAGAATGGGCAACCTCCTCCTGAGGTTGATTGGGACTGATGGTTCCAGGTTCAGTAACCTGGGCCTCCCTATTGGGTTGATTAGTAGCTCCACCTTGAGCTGTTACGGTCTCTATCTCTACCTCCACATTGGCATCTTCCTGATTACCTGTATCAGTAGAAGGAACAACAGTATTCTTCCCAGAAGATAACATAGCAGTCTCATTGAAAGTAACATCCCTACTTTGAATTACTTTCTTAGACTCAGGACACCACATGCGGTATCCCTTAGACTCAGATGCATATCCAAGTAACATGCATTTGACAGCCCTAGGGGCTAATTTCCCATTATTCACATCGGCAAACACAGGACATCTAAATATTCTTAAATTAGAATAATCAACAGGATTACCTGACCATACTTCTTCTGGGATTTTGAAGTCAATGGAGGTGTGTGGTGAACGATTTATCAGGTAGCAGGCTGTAGAAATAGCCTCTGCCCAAAACGCCTTGCGATCCCAAAGCCCGGCATGTGAAAGCATACATCTAGCTTTCTCCAGTAGAGTCCTGTTGATTCGTTCTGCAACCCCATTTTGCTGTGGTTTACCAACCAACGTCTTGTGCCTAGCTATGCCATTTTTTGTGCAGAACTCTTCAAACTCTGACTCAACGAACTCAAGACCATTGTCAGTCCTAAGTTTCTTGATCTTTCTCCCAGTCTGGTTTTCAACCAGAGCCTTGAACTTCTTGAACATAGAGAACGTCTCATTTTTCTGTCTCAAGAAGTAAACCCAAATCTTGCGTGAGAAATCGTCAACAAAAGTTAACATGTAACGCTTACCTCCACAAGAAGGAACCTTTGAAGGACCCTACAAATCAGAATGAATGTAGTCAAGGATCCCCTGAGTACGGTGTGTTGCTTTCGAGAAACTTACCCTCTTTTGTTTCCCAAAGACGCAGTGATCACAAAAATCAAGCTTACCCGTACTGGCGTTACCAAGACAACCTTTCTTACCCAGAATGGTCATCCCTTTCTCATTCATATGGCCCAACCTCATGTGCCATAACTTTGTATCATCTATTGTACCAACTGCAGCTACACCTGTAACTGTAGTTCCTTGCAGAATGTAGAGATTGCCTTACCCCAATCCCTTCATTATCACCATGGCTCCCTTAGTTACCTTTAGGACACCATTTTCCATCGAAATCCTGCAATCATTAGTCTCAAGAGTACCCAAGGATATTAAACAACGAGTCATGTCAGGTATGTGGCGCACTTTAGACAATGTTCTAATTGTCCCATCAGGGGTTTTTATCTGAACAATACCTATCCCTGCAACTTTGCATTTAGCATTGTTACCCATAAGTACCACCCCAGTGTCAACTGCCTCATAGGTGACAAACCAGTCCTTATGAGGGCACATGTGAAACATACAACCAGAATCTAAAACCCAATCAATATCCACTCCCCTTTCGGAGGTGGTAGCCAAAGAAGTAGCAAGTAACACATCACCATCAGACTCCGACTCTACTACACAATCAGCTGTAGCAGTTTTCTCCTTATCCTCCTTCTCATTCTTTTTCTTTAATTTCCAGCAGTTAGCCTTGATATGACCCAATTTGTTGCAGTAGTGGCAGGTTTTGTTAGAGTGAGGATTCCTTGATTTAGAACGGTTTTTTTCTTATTACCGTTCCCCCCTTTCTCAGTGGTTCTACCCCTGACAACTAATCCCTCAGATTGATCAGCATGGATGTCTTGGTCAAACTTTTCTTTAGACAGCAGGTTAGACTTCACATCCTCAAACGATATAGTATCCGAATTACTATATGACATGATTTCCTTAAAGTGTTTGTAGGAAGAGGGTAGAGACACAACAAGCAGAATGGCCTTATCCTCATCCTCAATTTTAACATCCAAACTCTCCAAATCTACTAGAATAGAATTAAATTCATTCAAGTGTTTTTGGACAGGAGTACCTTCAGCCATACGAAAGGTGTACAACCTTTCCTTCAAACGGATCTTGTTGGCGAGACTCTTCGTCATGTAGAGTTCCTCCAGCCGAGCCCAAAGATCCACCGCAGTTGTCTTATCTAGCACCTCTCGCAGAACATGTGGTGCCAAGCACAACTGTATGGCTGAAACCGCTTTCAGCTCCAGTTCCTCCCATTCGTCCTCCGTCAACGACCCACGTCTCTTCTTTATATCTTCAGCCCACTGTTCTTCTGTCATCTTCTCAGGTTTTACGTGAGGTCCCTTCAGAATCTTCCATAACCCGTGCTGAATGAGAACTGCTCTCATCTGCACCTTCCAGAGATTAAAACTAATCTCCTCATTGAATTTCTGAATATCTACCTTCATGATAGAAGACATCCTATAACCAAAGCTCTGATACCACTTGTTAGGATTAATATCAGAGTAACAATAATAGCGGAAGCAATAGGATGAATTAGAAATTTAGAATTCAAGTGAATAACAGAAAACAGAAGTAAGAAGACAAGAGATTTAACGTGAAAAACCCAATGCGGGAAAAACCACGGACGGCGACAGCACCAGAACAATTCACTATGAGAAGGAAGAATACAACACGATCACAATCACCACAGTGATTTGATCTAAGAGTAGAATTACAACCTCTCTATTGTAATCTCACACAAAGTACTTCTACCTCTCAATGTATGTATGAGTACTGGAGATATTTCAGATCCTAGGCCTGACCCTCTTTATATAGGGTCTAAACAGTAGGGTTTTCCCCTTTAGCATGCAACCCTAGCCGTCAGGTGGAATCCCCCCTCGAACAGAACTCTAACCGCCTTCTGAGAGAGGCGGCGTAAAAACACGGGGCACGACCGTGCCACATGGCACGGTCACCCCGTGCCACATGGCACGACACCCCTGTGCCATTTTTCTGTCCTCTTCGACTAGACGTTCTTCGTCTTGACACGCCCGTGTCTTGTGTAGCACGGTCCCACCGTGCCGGTACTTGAATTTTGGGCCACAAAACCCAACATCATAAAATTACCTAGCCTATATTAATTATATCAATAACGTTCTTCAATTTTCATTAAAAATGATAAAAGATCATCGCTATAATTTTTATCATTTCAATTAGTGATCAACGCGAGGCCATAATGCAGTAATCAATGGACAAAAGTCCTAAGCAGTTAGAAAGTGACAGAGAAACTCCTGTTCTAGTTAAGTGCACTTCTTTTTTTTTTTCCCTTGTAAAATTATACCGTAATTCTTCACCTATTAAGTAAAACTAGTGTTATATCCTTTGTTATGCAAGGATATGAGTTAATTTTGTTATTAAAAAATAATTAAAATATACTAATTTATTAAAATAAGTTAATTTTTGTGTGATAGAATAACTATTATGCTATCGTAATAGTTGATGGAGGCATGCATATGTTTTTTCTTGCTCTCAATTAGATCACTTAAAATTACATTTTTTTGACATTAAAATTATTTGTTGAATTAGGTTAAATTTTTAATCTTTAATATGCAAGTCATAATCCTGTCATTTTTTATAAGAATATGTTACTATTCTACTAATTATTGCATAAATTATTTATTAAGTGATCAAGTCTTTTAATGTAATGGAACATTGTGTTAAATTAGCGTTACTTTTGTGTGACTATTCAAATGTCTATGTAGTTAGTTTTTTTAATTAAATTTCAACCGTAAAGTAATAACATATGTAATAACATATAGTGAATCCTATTTTTTCCCCCCTTTGGAAGGTTAGTAAATCCTAGTTAATAACATTAATATTAATTAATGCGAGTCAACTAACATCCATCAATTATAACTTATCAATTCATTGTTTTATACCACATCAGCATACCAGATGTCATTCATACATGATTTGTATCCAACTTTTAATATATACTGGGGTTATACCCTTACGATGTAAGGGTGTAAGTTAAATAATTTTTTAATATATTATTAGGAGAATAGATTTTTTATTAAAAAACGATAAATTGATGTATCATATTATTTTGTTGATGCAAAAGTAAAGCGAGTCTTTTTTAGTTTTTTTCCTACCAATAATATACTTTTTTATTCTTAGTCAATATCTAACTCACATTTTTTGTTGTATTTGCATTATTAATCATATATATTTTATGATTAAATTTCATTATTAAATAATAGAAAGGTATGTGGAAAGCTACCTTATTAAATAGAATTAATATTGTATTAAATTTACATTCATCCCCATAGCCTCTTTTTTATTTTAAATCTCATGTAGCATCCTATGTTGCATTAAAGTATCTCACATAACTATTCATTCATATGTGGTATCTTACATGGCAAGCTTACCTGTCGCTCATATGTAAGTTCAATCTAACTTTTAATATATATACTAGTGTTAGATCCCTTACTATGCAAGGACATGAGTTAATTTTATTACTAAAAAATAATTAAAATATACTAATTTATTAAAATAAGTTAATTTTTGTGTGATAAAATAACTATTATGCTATGGTAATAGTTTATGGAGGCATGTATATGTTTTTTCTTACTCTCAATTAGATCACTTAAAATTACATTTTTTTAACATTAAAATTATTTGTTGAATTAGGTCAAATTTTTAACCTTTAATATGCAAGTCATAATCCTGTCATTTTTGATGAGAATATGTAACATTGTGTTAAATTAGCATTACTTTTGTGTGACTATTCAAATGCCTATGTAGTTAGTTTTTTTTAATTAAATTTCAACTGCAAAGTAATAACATAGATGATAATATATAGTAAATCCTAGTTTTTTCCCCCCTTTGGAAGGTTAGTAAATCCTAGTTAATAACATTAATGTTAATTAATATGAGTCAACTAACATCTACCAATTATAACTTGCCAATTCATTGTTATATGCCACATCAGCATGCTACATATCATTCATACATGATTTGTATCCAACTTTTAATATATATATATATGATATGATATGATTAATGCAATGAATATTTTATTCTAGCATATTTATAAATATATAAGATATGCAAAAAGTCATTTTTTAAAATAAATATATAATTGCATTAGTTAAACCATAAATGGACATTATTTTTATGTAGCTAATTAATTCTACGCGACATTATATATGGCATCCAAAGTGGCATGACACATGGTACTCTTACATTGATTCCATCCAACTTTTAATATATATATATGATATGATATATGATAAGTTAAGAGACATAAATTTTCCGTTTCTTTTTATTTTTAATTCCCTAGAATTCTCTTGTTTTGACCCGTTTCTACATATTAAAAAAAAAAAAAATGTCTTTAGACGTACATAGCAAGGTAGGCCAAAAACTATCACATGCTCTTTTTCTTCAGGAAATAAAAGAGGTAATATAGGTAACTATATTATATTTGAGTCAAGATAGATACACATATATAGGCCTCAAATGGTCAAAATAGAACTACCTTTGGCATTTGGGGCATCCATAAACTATACCAATGAGCAAGATCATGTTCCGTCTACCTTTTATCTGCAAGGCGATCATTAACTAAATTTAAAATACTTTATTTTTACTAGCATATATGAAATTAAATACAAAGTGTGTGAAACTTGGTAATGGAATGGACACTCAAAAGAATATAGAATTGATCGATTGAAAAACAAAGCAATCAATCAGATGGAAAGAGATATAGAGTTGATTGAGATGAATCAGCTGTTGACTCAAAGTAGCCGACCAATAGCATAGAAAGAATCTAGGAGCTCAACCGTGAGCTCTGATACCATGTGAAAAGTAACAAACTAGAGAGAGAGAGAGAGAGAGAGAGAGTGTAGAAAAATGGAGGGAAAAATCATATTTCATTTTTCCTACACAATGAATCCAACAGTATGCATGTATATATACAGTGAGCTGCTTCCTAACCCCCTTCGAGTGGTCTAATAACCTCTAACAACCTCTAACTAACTGATTAATTAAAGGAAATAATGTAATCTCTACAATATTAATATGTACAAAATAAATTTACATTAATATTTGTGGTGTATCCCCTATTACAAAGAAAGTCATTTATTTAATATACTTCTTTTTTAGCTTTACATCAACAACCAACAATCCTCTTCCACAATGATGTTATTTACGACCAATACAGCTTGACTCAAATAGTTTGACACTTGTTTCCATCAAGCAAGATATCAAATTCAAGTTGTTGGGTTTCGTGTGGCCTAAATTCCGTTTTCCAGTCAACCACGGAGCACCAGATGTCATGGCCACGTTTCGTGGCCAAATGCGCTTCAGTAGCGGCTTCCAGTGGCCTCCACGGACAGTTTGTGGGTCAGACCACGGTCCGTGGTCAGCACGACAACTGTTTCTGCTAGGGTTTCCTCGATCTCGACCCTTTGATTTCTTTATAAGGGGCCCAGCCTTAGGCTCCAAGAGATATCAAACATATGAACGATATACAAAGCATCATTCGAGCATCTAGAAAGTTATTCTTCTCTTTAATCAGCCAAAAGTTCCACTATTCTTGTTTTGAGAGAGAGCGTTATGAGTGAATTTATAATCACTAGTTGATCTCTTCTTAGGGCACATCGCTCTGAGATCAATTATGTACTCTCTCATCACCATAGTAGATTTTTGGTTCATCGTCGTCCGTTGTTTTTCTTATTTAGGGTTTTTCACGTAAATCTTGGTATTTGTTCTCTTGTCTTGTTACTATCATATTTTTGTGATTCCTTGCTGTTTTCACTCAAATCTTGACTGATCCTAACAAGTGGTATCAGAGCCTAGTGATAGGATGACAACAGTCCCAAAATTCGATATTTCCAAATTTGATGGGAAGATGAGTTTCAATATTTGTAAGGTCCAGATGATGGCCATTCTCACCCATAATGGATTAAAGAAAGCTCTTGGTGGTAAAACCAATAAACTTGCTACCATGACAAATGAATAGTGGGCGTAGTTTGATGAAAAGACTCTCTCGACGATTCAATTATGCTTGACAACTCATGTTCTCCGGGAAGTTCTGGATAAGGCTACCACAGCAGATCTCTATCTTCAATTAGAAGCGTCATATATAACCAAGAGCCTAACAAGCAAGATTCGTCTAAAGGAACGTCTAGACACGTTTTTCATGGCACAAGGTACTCCTATCCAAAACCACCTTGATGAGTTCAATTCTATTATTTTTTATCTGAAAAATCTAGATGTGAAAATCAAGGATGAGGATAAAACGATATTGTTGGTTATCTCATTGTATGCCTTTTATAAAGCATTTTAAAAGAATGTTGTTATATATTAACAATGACATTTTGTCATTTGAGGATGTCAAGGCTTATTAACGAGGGCTGAATCCTTTGATAAAAGAAATACTTCTAAATCAAAGTTTGAGAAACGTAAGTCCAACAAATCCTGTCATTGTTGTAGAAAGTCAGAGCATGTAATTTCTGAGTGTTTTAAGTTGACAAACAAGAGGGAGAAACAAGATAATTCACATTCACACCCTCATGAACTTGCTAAGGCTACCTTTGTTGAATCTGATTCTAATGGTAATGTTTTTGTTTGCTACCTCTATTGAAAAGGGGAGCGTTTCTGATTAGATTTTTGATTTTGGGTGTGCCAATCATATGTGCCTTCATAAGGATTGGTTTTTAACATATGATTCAGTTGACTCAACTGTTGTTCACATAGGCAACAATGCCCGGTGTAATCTCGCTGGAATTGGTACTACTAAAATTAAAACCCTTGATGGTGTTGTCAGGACCTCATCGAGTGTTCGTCACGTTCCTGACTTGAAGCGCAACCTCATTTCTTTATGCACCCTTGAATCCAAGGGGGTGCACATATTTAGCTGAAGGTAGAGTTCTAAAGATTTTCAAGGGCACTTGAATTTTGTTAAAGGGTCTGAGGCAGGGAAGCCTCTATGTCCTGCAATGATCTACTGTGGCAGACTATATGAGAGAGAAAAGTCCATGAAGCCACTTCCCAGTGCTAAGTACAAGCATCCTTTGAACTCCACTGAGGTTCGGTTCGCTTAATGTCCTTCGGGATCCGCCCTGTGGAGCTCTACCCTTCGGGCTCCTTTGGCTGTATTCTTTACAAGTGTTGGTGAATTTGGTCCAAAATGGAGATTGTTGAGCTTCAGGTGGCCTAAATTTTGTTCTCCAATCCACCACGGAGGACCAGAGGTCTTGGCCATGTTCCATGGCCAAATACGTTTTAGATGCAGCCTTCCAGTGGCCTCACAGTCCATAGTGAGTGCGACGACTGTTTTTGCTAGGGTTTCCTCGATCTTGACCATTTGATTTCTTTATAAGGGGCCTAGCCTTTTGTTCCAACTATATCAAACACTTCAACAACACATAAGCATCACTCAAGCATCTAGAAGACTGTTCTTTTCTTTGATAAGTCAATAGTTCCACTATTCAGCTGGTTTTGAGATATGGCATTCTAAGTGAATTTGTAATCTCTAGTTGATCTCTTTTGAGCACATACCGCTCTGAGATCAATTCTATACTCTCCCATCATCATAGTGAATTTTTCGATCATCGTCGCCCGTGGTTTTTCCCGTTTAGGATTTTCCACGTAAATCTTAGTGTTTATTATCTTATCTTGTTATTATCATATTTTATGATTCCTTATTGTTTTCACTCAAATCCTAATCAATCCTAACCCGAGTTTTATGAATAGAAAAAATATGTGATGGAAGAACTTCGTCCCCTTATAGGCCAATAGTATCTCAACCCTGATAACAAAGGCCCAAAAACCAAAAAAAGAAATGATGTTATTTACTCAACTTTGGTAGCACACCACAGTCCAACACAAGTGAGCTCTAACCTAGCACATTAAATTCCAGACAAGTGAGCTCTAACTCTCCAATTTACCCCCTAAAAACCCATTTCCTTTTTTTAACTTTGGCCATAAACACATGCCCAATCGCACCATGGTTCATGATCAATAGCCATCAAAAGCTGTTTTTTCCCCCTTCTTTTCAAGGTAATAAAACACTAGTTGTTTAGAAGATCCCCTTTTTTTTTTACATAGCATGGCATGTCTATGAGTATTACCAGATGAAATAAATGTAAGATGAGTATGATGATTGAGACCAACCCATACAAATGTTATCACCGATTGTCCTGGCACCCATTAGCTCAAGAAAATATCTAAGATTTTATAGAAAAGATCCTTAGAAATTTTAACTTGAACCCCAAAAGATTGATTGCTACTTATAAAATATAAATTATTTGGAAATTAGACACCATTAATTATACAAAATTTTTATATCCGTTGCTACATACTTGATCAATCTTCTGTATATATAATATGTGGAATTGAAGTTAATTAAAACAACTTATATAATATATATTACGCTCTTTTAATTCCTTATTGAAACTTTTAAATCTATTTAACATCATGATCCTTTGTTAATTAAAGTCAATCTAACTAGTAATTATAAATTTGAAACAATTTTTATTCCATAGCATTCCAACATTTTAGTCAAAAGTAAACGGTACGGAGAAGCAGTACGGTAAAAATGTCAAACTGTAGCTAAGGCGTGTGGGGCCTCCTTTGACCGGGTAAGTCACAAGTCACAAGTCATAAGGCCATGTTTGGTCGCGTCGTCTCATCACCACCCAACCCCCCTCAGATTTTTCAAAGAGACAAAATTTCTGCACAATGGAATTTCAACGGTAATCGTTTTCACGTACGACAAAAAGTACATCCATAATTAATAAAAAAAGACATAATTATAAATGTTCTATCATTAATTATGCTTTTTTATGTATGGACATTAGAGTTTAAAGTTGTCATTGTTTGTACTAATTATTTGTACGTAATTAATTAGCAACAAGACGCAGTTCCATGTGATGTTGGGAAACTTCCTACAAAATTTTTGGCTTGTAATGTTTTTTTTTTTAACTACATCTCTCAAATTTGTCAGCTGAGTATGATTTATGAGCCGACTTTATTAGTTTGGTAGCACATTTTAAAAGTTTTATAATGGTAGAGGATTATATGACATAATAATAATTAAGCTCTGATTGCATAAGATTCAAATGGTAAGATGTCTTATTTAGGAAGATACTTCAAGTCTAATATGTACCAAATAATACGATGGGTGCCAATTAGTACAATTAGTAAAATATTTGAGAGTTAAGTAGTTAGATTATAGTCAAATCCATTCTACGTTGACTTTTTACGGTCATATATATACAACAATAATAATTCCAAGTGCGTGCTCCGCTTTTGCATGGTCTGGATTGATTTAGGTGTAAGCATCCTTACACCTCATACTTATCCCAACAAAATAAAAACACAAACAATAATATATATTGTGGTCCATCATTTGAGATATAGATTTACTCTCTTCTCCATTTGCGACTAACTATTAGTATGGGACTCTAATTAAGGGCTACTGTTAAATAATTTGTTCATTTATCCTATTCTAAGGGCCTGTTTTTTTCAACTTATTATAGGCAATTATTGTTAATATCATTACTCATCAGTAATGATTAGCATTCAACAACACTTAAATCTTGTTTCCCAATTACAATTTTCTAATATCAATACTTATCAACACTCATCAGTATTCACTAACACACATCAAGATTGATGTATCACTTATTATTAGTGATCAATATTGATCAAAACTCACCACTAACTTTAATAAGTAATAAATTATGATAAGTTGATAAGATCATGATAATATAATATGTCCAATGTATTATGTTCTTTTTTTTATATATATAAATTGTGCATTATGTTTATATCCACCAATTGATTATATGGTTTTGCTACTAACACTATGTCCATCTCTTAAACAACCCATTTTAGAAGTGTCCATATATACCCATATAGTTCAAAATATAGCTCATTAGATTTTTTTTGAGGAGGGGGGCACCCCTAGACTCCACATAGATCCGCCACTGATAAGTAGAGTAGGCCTGATCAATAGGGTGGGACGCCGACCCAACCCTAAAAAATGGTCGGCCTCTTTGGTTATCACCCTTAAATTGAGGATACTCGACTATAATGAAGGTAAGTTTGGATAAAAGTTTTGACCTTCTAACCCAACACACTGACCCTCACTTTAAAAAAAAAAAAAATTAAAATTTAAACTCAAAGTAGAACACTTTGGGTTTCATTTGTTCAAAGCATTTTTGCTTTCTACTTTCTCATCCCCTCTTAGCCTCTCCTCTTTTAGTTCTCCAAATCTCACTAGCTCTTATCCTTTTAATGCTTCCTTTCTGATATTGTTTGGAGTAATCGTTTAATCACTTAAATTACACATTAAAATGTATATAATTACGATACATTTCATTGGAATATTATATTGTCGTTTGACATTTTGTTTATTAGGATGTTTAATGTTGAATTTTATGATAAAAATAAAACTCAATGAAAAATTTCATTTTCTATGTGGATAAGGTTTGAGGGTTGGATATGACCCAATGGCCCCAGGGTACCCTTAGGATTAGGGTCAGTATCAAAGGTATGCCGACTCACACAATGATCGAGTAGGGTTAGGATCGAGCAAATCTTGCATACTGACCCTTTTGACCTGACCCTCAACCCAACCTGACCTGACCCTCAATTTGATCAGGTCTAAAGTAGACCAAGTTGTAATCACGATCTAGAGACACAATGGCCTGCGCTTGATGAGAATTTCATTAGAGATAACATTTACTCCTTATTGTGATAAGCATCTATTCAAAGAACTATAATACTTGTGGTGATGAAAAATCACTTCATAGGGCATTAATAACATATGTATTAATAAACATTTGATCCTTTTCATGATAAGTATTTTTAACAGTACGTATTATATCTTATCTCAAAACTTAATTAAATTTTATTAGAAGGTCTCATAAATTAAGGTTGTGGTATTTTTGCTACACATGAAATAATATCATACTTAAACTTATTATATCATAGCAAACATTGGCTCCATGTCATATAAAGCATCATTTAGGTAACTCTACAACTTTCATATTCAGTGATGAGCAATCACTTCATATAGTAATGAGCATTTTATATATGTACCAATAAGTATTTAACCCTTATCATGGTAAGCAATTTTTTTAATATCAAGAAATAAGCACAGTTCATCACGGACACATAAATAAGGTAAAATTTCATTTATACCACCGTAAAACAAGCCAAACAAACACTTTCACTGTATACCACATGAGCATCTACTATATACTGAATGAGTGTCCTAACGTGAATTTACAGTGCCTGACCTACCTAGGTAGACAAATCAGGGTTAGGCAAAAACTTTACTAATGCATAGGGATTAGGCCCTAAACTTTTTAAGGAAAAAAAAGGTACAATGTGCTTTTTTACAATGTGTGTGAAGACGGGCCTGGGGGATCCTCGGCATACAATTGTAAACAGTTTAACTCATAACAATCTCGTATCTACATGCAACCGGTAAGAAAAATTGCTTATAGTGAAGTTAGAGATGAAATGAATGGAAAGCAACTCAGGGATAAGTTCTTGCATAAATAATCAATAGATATATTAAATTCTTTCGTCCCCTTAACATTAATTAGCATATTTTCTTCTGAAAAGAAAGTTTAAAACATAAAAATAAATCAGGCACTCGCACAAGTAGCTATCAGACCTAACTCTAATTTAAGCCAAGAAAAAACTACCTAAATATCAGGTTTATGTCACACATTAAATGTTCCCACAACTTAGCTTGTCTTCACTAAATTAAGAAATTCACATATTTCAATACGTACCAACTAATTCCTAATTACTCTGGATTGAACTGACGATATACCTAATATGTGGCCACAATGTCTATTGCCGGCCACTTGCTACGTTGGACTGCCTTTGTCTTCTGATGGTGCAAAATTATTGTTCTTCGAACTTTTCGGCATGGCCTATTTGGCCTCAAGCATACTTTTAGGCATATTGTCATGCTGGTCTCTCAACTTTTGTGCATATATACGTGTATATTGAGGGTGATAGGCATAGAAAGCCACCAAAACTGCTCTTACCATTGCTACAATTAAAGTTATATTAATTTTTGAAGCATATTTATGTCTAATTTCTAATCGTACTTTCACAGTATATACTATCCAAAATGAGGTCAATACATATGCCTTAAACTTTGCCTATATGATAAACATATGGAGGTAAAGTGTCACTCAACCTAATTTTAAGAATTTAATTGTCCTCATAGGAATATGATATATTCTGTTAGTATTTCATAGTTACGTTTTTCCTACTTAATTTGAAATCTCTTTCATTGTACTTCTTATATTGAGCAACCCTCTGTTGTTAATTTTTATATCATACTTCTAAAAGTATGTATTCCAACAAATCTTATAAGCGCATGCTGATGCTTGTACTTGGGGAATTCACATTGTTTAATTAATCGAGGAAAAAAGCACATTGCATTAAAACTTGCCTATATTGACTGATCAACTTTGATAAAAGTTGTACTTCGACCAGTTGCCTTATTTAATTAATCAAGGAACAAAAGTACATGTGGATTAAAAGTTGCTTATATGACAAATACACATTGATAAAAATTGCCACATAACTTAGGAATTTTAAGTACTAGATCGTTTGTTTTTATCTCGACTTGCTTGGATATAAGCTAAGCTCAAGCTTGACCTGAAGTTTATGGGAAGCTTGTAAAATTTACGCTCGAACTTGGGCTTGGATGCAAAGTTCTTCGTTCGGAGCTTGACTAAGGCTTGAATTGGTATCCTTTTTTTGCTCGTTTTTTGCCAACAAGTTTCTAAATTCAACTATGCCATTAAAATTAAATCCTATATATATTTTCACTTTTGCTTTTGAGAAATAAGGTTTGGCATAAAATTTTGTTGATGGTGGTACTTTCATGCCCACCACGTAAATGCTTACGAAAAAATCAACCCATTATTGAGCCGAATTGAGCCCACCTAACTTGGGCTCAACTCGGTAAGATTTCAAGCCAACTCGGCTCAACGCAAGCTCCCTTTGACCAGAGCACGAGTCTGAAGGCTTGACGAGTTAGTTCAATTTTTTTTCGATATATTTGAATGCATTAGATTTCATAGGTTACTAATTAAGGAAGCTCAAAAGTTGATGTGAAAATGGGAGCTTGAATACCAATTTGGTGCGTATGGGGGCATTTAATCACAAAAATGATCAAACGTCAACAATCATTAATAATCACCAAAAAATAACGAGCTCTTGTACCAAGCTAAATCTTGAATAAGAAAAGGAAAATTAAGGAAATTGTTGTGTATTTTTGAATGGGGGAGAAAGCTAATAAAAATGGAAATGACTAAGATAAAGGTTCAACCCTCCACTTGGCCTAACAATCCATCAATTGATTATCTAAAGCAAAGCACCAAGAATTAATTTCAATGTTTGGCTCGATCACTATCTAAATACATAAGTATTTGAAACAACAACAGAGGTTTTCTTTGTGGGAAAGAAAATATTTGAAAGAAAGAGAGAGAGTTTCTTTTAGGGAGAGAAAAACATTGTAACTTTCATTTATTAATTCTCAAATTACTTAAGCCTGTCTTTAAATGAATACAAGGAGGCTAATTTATACCCACCAAAATTAGTATTCCCTTCCCCAAGCTACAAAAATAAGGCAATAGAAATGAAGCACCTATAGGATTAGTATGGACCAATAAAATTGAAACACCCGCTCTAACTAATAACATTCAAACAACAATTTAAGGACATAAAAATTGAAATTGAAAACTTCTAGGCTAGTAATAAGTAGTCCAAATGCAAGGCCGGAATTTTGTTGCACTTGTACTTGCTTAGTGGCATCATCCACCATCCCGATGCTGAAAGGAGACATTCAAACAGGAATTTGCTGAAAGTCTCCACTAACTTCCTGTAAAATCCTAACTTTTAATCACTCATTTGATGACCCAATTAAGTTCATGATCAAGGTCGTGCTTATTCAAACTTGCAAGGACGACCCATGCTCGGCTTTTGCCTTAAAACTTGGGATATACTTGGAATCTGAAAGCCTACCACAACTTGTTAGAAAATAGATATTTAGGGTTATCTAGTTATAGCTAAAACACTAATTTTGGAGCGTTTTTGGGCATTCAGACAGCAACTAAATTAACCTACAAAATCGAAAATCCTTGACAGCTTATACTAAAAGCTTTATTTGATATAATTCGTCGCTAACAAGTAAATTATAGACCTAATCAACTTAAAAAGATAATTTGAGTTCTTGCTCTCTACATCACAAGTAAGCTTCGCCTGCTCGGAAGCATAGTTTCAGCACTAACAACCCTTACGTTAATAGGTGACTCAAAAAGTATTAAACCCGAAAAAAAAAAAAAAAAAAAGAGAACCTACCACATTGCTGGGTTATGTCCAGAACTAGGCAAATTAAAGAATTTAAGGGGATTTTTTTGGGGAATTTTTCGAGGAGAATAGGTTGACTAAATGTAACCCATTGACTTCTTCGCTCTTCCACCCGATTTAAGACTTCTCAAATATAGGGTATCCTCTATGAGTAGATGTTCGCCTACTATAATTTTTAGGTCCTTCAACCCTTCCGCCTTACTCCGCAGTCGCTTCCAAACCATTATGGGCTCTTTTTTTTTAAAAAAAAAAAAAAAGCTGCAAAGTTCTCCTTCCAACTTTTTCGAATTATTCCGACTTTTTTCATATATCATTTCACTTCTTTCATCTCTTTTAAATTTTCTAATAAATTTATTTATAAATATTTTTAGCTTAATTTTCTTGTGACTTCATTTACTAACTTCCAACTGAAAAAAAGGCCCCTAAAAATGTAATTTCGGCTAGAGAAAAAAAACTCTGCGACTTCTACAACGACAAATCATCATCAAATCGCGTCTACAACGACAAATTTCGTTGAACTCTACCATTAGAGCCTTCTAAAATTCATGAGATTATTTGTACAGGTAGAATTAAGAAAATTCATCAAATACTTACATTATGGCCCTGTTCTTTTTGTGGGCCAATTCTAAAATATCAACTTCAACCCACTTCAACCCATTTCAATCTACTTCAATCCACTTCAACCTACTTTAACCCACTTCAATTCACTTCCACTATTTTAACCAAGTTCAATTTATCACATATAAAAAATTCAACCCACTTCAACCTACTTCAACCCACTTCAACCTATTTCAACCTACCTCAACCTACTTCACTCTTTTACCCACAGCAATTTACCTACGAAAAGAACATGTCTGTATCCCGAAAAGTTGATTAGAATAAAACTTATACAAAAGCCATCAACATACGTGCAAGTTGTAGAGGTGTAAAGCTAAGGTTATTGGGGCCATGCTAATGATAGGAAGCTTTAAGCACCTTTTTGAATGCAAAAGTTCATATCATGTAAAAGCGTACCAGTTATTTACATGCATGAACATGAAAAGATTAACAATAAAATATTAGACTACCAATTATGAACATGAAAAGATTAATTTATTAAATATTTATTTCAATCAGATCTTAACTAATTGAAAAACGTATGTAAGTTTAAGTGAAGTTTTATCCTAAATTTAATTAGGAATGGATGAAGTTACTGATTGATTCACATATATGTTCAAGTCCTTTAATTCTATACATTTGAGACAAATTATATATTTTTTAATCTAGGATGTCTCTTCCTCCATGAGAGTATTAATAAAGCCCAACATGTATATACGGTTAACCAAATGAAGATAGCATCAAAATAAGGGGCATATCCTCATGTGATGTATGCTATTTTTTAGTAGTTTCAAACTGATTGGCAATTTTGAGATTGTAATAGCATTAATGTGCCCAGCAATTTATAGGAAATTTGTCTGAGAGGTAGGTTTCTGTTTGCTTGGCCAGAGAAAAAAAAATTATGGGCAATTTGTCAAAATTATGGAACCAATTAGGTCATGACGAAACCCCTTGAAACCTACATCCCATCTTCCTAGACTAATGCTATATGGTAGATTAATTCAAGGAGTTGTTTCGTCCCGGATAAGCCAAAAGAAAAAAAAAGAAGTATGTTTAGCATTATTTAAGTATATGATAAATTCAATATATAATACACATTTGAAACTGATATAAATTGCCAATGAAGTATATTCGAAATTAGATTTGGATCTCTACAATCTAAGAAAGACAATATTAATAATCGAATAAAATAACTAAAATTAAACTAAGATCTGGACTTCTAGAGTGTATCAGATTCGAAATTCAATTCTATCTTGATTTTTCTATTGTTGTAACTAGGATTTGTATCTCATCTGGACAAAAAAAAAGGGATAATATTATCAAGAAATTGATATTTCCTATAATACTATAATATATGTCAGTCAACGCTCAAGCAAGCATGAATCGTATTGAACGCGTGCATGGGCTTATTTCATTACCTCATGCAATAATTTAGTTAGGCTGTTGTTGAGATTTCAAATCAAGGTTTTTTTTTCCCCCCCCATAAGAAAGGCTCAAACATCACGTCATGATACAATCAAAAGTCTACTGAGCTGAAACTTGGACGTTCGTTCTATAATTTTTAATTTATATTGTAAAGATAAAGATGATTAAAGATCTGTTTTTTTAGTTGAAACTTAAAAATATTTTCTCCTATCTTCTTCCGATTCTTTTTAACTCTTCCCACTTTTTTTTCTTCCTAATTCACTTCAAAATTTGTCAACTTTTTCTAATTTCTTGCAATTATGAATTCAACTTCTAACTCCTTCCTTTCACCTAAAAAGGACATATCTTAAATAAGGATATATAAATCATGTGAAATTAAAAAATTCTATATATAAGAATTTATTAGTACACCACAGCTCGGTATGACTCATCTTGCTATGATCCCTAGGAGTGACATGTTTTCGGTTAAGGCCATGCCTTTTCCTTCTGATTTGCATCTTGTATGCTAACTTTTGAGGTGGTTTAGGGACATAATTAGACATCAGTTGCAAGCCCCAAACCGTAGCATCCAAGTCTCTCCCCTCCCTCTCTCATGGTAGTCCCACCATCAATGGATTTGGGCTTCAGGCGTCACTTCTACGATAACTTCAGTAGCCACCTCTTGAATTCATTTGATTTTCATGGGCAATTACCGAGCAATTAAATCCTACCCTTTTGCACCCTAAAGGTGCATCCTTTAATCTACCAGGCATTTAGCCATGAATAAGGAGATTCTTTCTCTAATGGGTGATATAATTGTGTTAAATTTTATATCAATTGGGCTTTCAACAGAGAGTCACACATATAAACTCAAATGAGGTTCCATTTCAAAATCAATTGACAATTGGTGGAGTAATTCACAAGTTTATACACATGCTCAAACCCTTTAATTTTATCAATTTAGGACAACATCCACTTTCACATTCTTTCATTTTATCAATGTGGGATAACACCCACTTTCATACTCTAACAAATTGAAATGTATTGAATGTAACGCCTTAAATAATGAGTTCTTAGTTATAAGTTATAATAGTAAGTGGGATTATGCTAGTAAGTTCACTTGCATCTTTCTTCTTGAATAAGATCGTCCATACGGAGGCCCAAGGGCTTGTGGTTTGACCTTTTTTTGCCCATAGGTATATTTTAAAAAGTAAAAACACCATTTTACATGGGGGAAGTTAAATCTGGTCCCTGTTGTTATAATAGTTTCCTATTAGATTTTTTAAGAAAAATAAAAATAGAAGAGCTACAAAATTACTCGTTCTAAAATCTTCAATGTCTACTCTTAAATACTTGATAAAAGCATGTACTTTTAATGTTTGGTCAGAGATGTAACATTTTCTTGGTCAAAGATGTTAACATCGATCAGACACAAGGCATATATGGACACGTACGTCTCGTCGAATTAGGTTTTGACTTTTGAATGTTCATCTCTCACACGCATGAGCGAGTCAGCTACTTTGCCAACTTACTTGAAGTAGAATTCTGTGACCGCAATATAAATTTCATTAAAATATATCATATGATTTGAAACTCTGCTTATCTAGTCTTAAATATTATAAAGAGTAAAGATATTACAATTATAGCATGGAATTTTTGTTTAGATATATGTACTTTAATTTTTTAAAAATAATTATAAATTGGACTCTATCTTACGCTAAGACCTGACGAGTCACCAAATCAAAGGAAAGCGGCGTTCCTTCTTGGCCGATACTCTACAAGCCAAGAATGATCATTTGTGGTCGTTCCTGGTATTCTCTTCTGTCCTTCTACCATTTTGTAGGTGTTTAGCTGGGTTTTTTTTTTGGTTATATATGTTTATCTTCCTAATTGTGAGATTGTGAATCTTATTATCAATCTAATCTTTATAGTTGGGCGGGAGTTGTTTTATTTTATGATGTTTTTGTGTTCGCTTCTTGTTGTTTTGTTGATTATTTTTGGGATGATTCATATAAAAGTTCTAACAAGGCTGTCTAATTACATTTGGCCTGGCGTTTCGAAGACAATTTTCTTGTCAGAATTATATCTTCTAAACCATTGAGCTTGCACTAGATCAGTAGGTCCACGATCCGTTGAAGAAAATACCATATCAGTGGATCTTTCTCCCAAACTGTATTATCGAGAAACAACTCTCTATGTAAGAACCAAGAAGATGAGTGTTCAGTGTGTATTAAGTTAGGTATCATAGAGTTAGGATTTTATCATCATATCATATCATATAATATATCATCATATATATAATATAAAACTGAATAGTTGGGAAAAGCTGATTCAACACGATTACCGACCCGAAACTGATACGAAGTTAAATGGGTTTGGGTATGAATTTTCGACCCGTTTAATTAAATGGGTTAGGTTCAGGTCGGGATTCTCGATACGAAAAAGTACCTATTTAACCCGTTTAATTAAATAAGTTAAATAAGCCAACTCATTTTTTTCATTTGTTATTTATCCATTTATTTTTTATTAGATAATTAAGAATATAAAAAATTTTTAAAATTATGAATTATGACGAATCAGGGAAATTTTAAAGAGTAAATATTTAATGTGATATGTAAACTTAATTTTTAATATTGCAATTACATATTAGTTAAAAATATTAAATACGTAAACAGTTAATAAAGTGACTGAATTTGACCTATTTATCTTAAACAGATTAAGCGGGTCAACCCGTTTAAAAATTAAATGGGTACAGGTCAAGATTTTTCAACCCATTTAATAAACGGGTTAGGTTTAGGTCGAAGAATTCTCAATCCGTTTAAATTCGACACGAACACAAATTCGACTCGGCACGACCTATTACCCAACTCTAATTTGAATGGATTAATGGTATCTTGACAAGTGGCAAGTTCATATTTGTTATTCTGCATTTATATCAATATTATACGATCAACGCAACTGTGAAATTAAAGAAGTCCCAAAACTATGCGTGCGGGCCGTGCGCTATGCTACCTCTCACAATATCGCCCATCTTAATTAATCGTTACTTTACCATCACCAAATAATTTATGAATATCTAGATTATTCGCAATATAGCTTCAGTGCATGCTTCCATGATGTTGAAACTTGCATGTTTCTAGCTTTACGTATTTTCTAAGTTCCAACAACCTCCCCAACCCAAAAAAAGGAAGGGGCAATAGCTAATTATATTGTATAATCATGTTAAACATTATATCATGATGTGTTAATATACAGCCAAAAAAATTAAAAGATAATTGTGCCGATAACAAGATGATTGCATAGATGGATGTGACTATTGAAGATATCGTGATTAATTCATTTTAATTTGTATCATTAAAGACCCCCTATATATTTTCATGATGATATTTTTCATTTAATTACACGACAGTATAAATTTGGTATATATTCTATTGGTTTATTTAAATAGTTGTTATGTCATATCTTTCTTCACATTAATTAGGAAAGTAATCCAGCATAAATCCTTAAAATTTATCTTCAGTAAGTATATAGCATAAGTGAGTCTATTCACAGAAGAAATCACTCTTTTTTTTCGATAATTAGTGTCAAAGGCAGTTCCAAATGATGGTAAACAAATACAATTATCTTAGACATTCAGCAAAATAAAACAAGATCGCCTCACAATCCAAGCCACAAGACTACTTATGCAAATAGCAGAGGAATAGAGCGGAAATTTTGAGCCAACTCCTCTGGGATATATGCCACTTTTTCTTTCTAGGCTTTCGTCCACAAGGCGCCATCTACCTAATAATGTGATAGAGAGCTGCACTGCCTTGGTCTTGGTGATGAAAAGCCATAGCATTCCTCTTCATCCAAAGGCTCCAGGCTGTTGCATAGAAGGTTGTGATCCACAACTTTCGCCTGAGTTGATTTTTAAACCTTGTAAATAATCAAGTTTCATAGAACTTCCTGAAACTCTCTGGTCTAGAAATGGTCTGTCCAAGGTCGCTAGCAAGATTTATCCAGATATGCCAGGATACAGGGCAAAGGACAAGCAGGTGGCTCAAGTCCTCAGGACTAGAAGAGCAAAATGTGCATCTATTTTCTTGCACTGGGAGAACGCATCTCTTGAGGAGCAAGCCTTTTGTATTTAATTTTCCAAGCAGAGCCAACCACATGAAGAACTCCACTTTGGGTGGGGTTAAGTGCATCCACACCAAGGCAACCAGATTGTCAACCAAGGCACCTTGGTAATTGACTTTATGTACTTTATTGGAAAAGTCTTTGGGTGAGAATACATGCTTTGATCCCCAAATGACCTGGTCAGTGGCTTTCCCTTCTAAGACAATGATGGCTCAGTAGCCCCTTTAATTCCTCTGTTTGGTACACCTCTTCTTGGTTGAGTTGTTGGCTCCAAGTGAGGATCCATCTCCATGATTCTCCTTCAAACTAGCACATATTCGCAATCAGCTCATTTCTTTGATTTGATATTTTGTACAAGCTTGGAAATCTACAAAGTAGTGTGGTACCATGTATCCACCGATCTTCCCAAAATCTTATCTTTGATCCGCTTCCCACCTGCATACTTAGGTGCTGAAGGAAAATCGAAGCAATGGATTCTCGTGTCAGACTCTTAATGTCTCGCCATGGCCCCCGTACTTGAGAGAGTGTAGACGTTGGCACGACAGTGATATCTTCTTTGTGGATGGATGTGATCACTTTTCTCCAAAGTGATCCCTCCTCGGTCATAGATCTCTACCACCATTTGAACAAGATAGCAGCGTTTTTCAGGATAGATCATCCACCCCCAAACCCCCTGCCCATTTTGGTTTTTGTATAACTTCCCACTTCACTAATGCCGAGAACCTTCCCTCCTTTTCTCCACACCATAAAAACCTCCTTTGTATTTTAATAATTTCATTTGCAACTTTACTTGGCATCCTGAAGATGGAGAGCCAGTAAATGGGAAGGCTATTTAAGACGGACTTAATGAGTACCAATCTTCCTACATGAGATAAGCAAGTGTGTTTCCATGTGCTTAACCTCTCCTGAATCTTCTCAATGATACACTGCCATGATGACACCTTCTTCATATTTGCACCGAGGGAAACTCCGAGATAAGTAATAGGGAGTGCGATGAGGGTACAATCAAGTTTTACCACAGCATTAATTACGAGCCCATTCAGCATCTTTCCCCAGCATAATCAAGCCTGACTTGCTGTAGTTTACCGCGAGTCCTGAAAAGGCTTGGAAACTTAGTAATTCTTTTGATGTTCCAGAGGTGGCTGTTATCCTCTTCACAGAATACTAGAGTATCATCCGCGAATTGCAAGTGTGAGATTTTAGTCGCCCGTACACCCACTTCGAGCCCTTTGAATAACCCTACTTTGGTTGCTCGAATCAACAGCCTGTTTAGCACCTCCGCCATTGTCACAAATAGGAGGGGTGACAGAGGATCTCCCTGTCTTAAACCTCTCCCCATTTAAAACGGTTTGCAAGGTGCTCTGTTGAAGACTAATGGGATGGTACCCAATGTTATGCACATGTTAATCCATGGTCACCATTTAGGTCCAGAGCCCATCTCTTTGAGCACTCACTCTTGAGGAAGCAAATCAAGCAATATCGATAAAAGAATTAGTGGACCTTAATATCTGCCATATATATACCTTCTCGACCATCGTGTACATTTAATTTGAGGATTTTTAGAAGGTTACGAACTCAAATTGTAGAGAAAAGAAAACAAGTATATCTGAATTTAGAGTGCCGAAAAGGATTTTTTTTCCTTTGTTTTTTTCTTTTCTGGGTGGTAGATACAGCAGGGACTCATCTTCCAAAATGGATTCTTGATATTCACAAAGTGACATTAGTTATGTTTGGCAAACTGTAGCTGTTAGATGTTTGTTATTTGTATTAGTTGTTAGTTGTTAACTGGTTGAATTAGCTATTTATGTTAGCTGTTTTGATCAAGTGTCTCTCAAAAAAATGTATGGTAAATTAGCTGATTCTGAAAAAATATATATTTGGTCTAATTTCATGTATGTTCATTCTCTAATTTACTATTTGATTGAACGTGATTTTTTATTTATTGGTCATCTATTTTGTTTTTAACAATAATAAGTTTATGGCATATATAAAAATTACCTTTATTTATAAAACCTAATTTTCCTAAGCACCAAACAAAAAAACCTAATGTTCCTCCTTATTCTACATTATTTGTATTCATTATTTACTTGTCGAAATTTCTTTTCAATTACCATCTATTTACATGATACCCATGTCTTATAGTTTTCCTGTATTATTTATTAGAACTGTTTGGAATAGCCTTTTCAAAAAGAATTATTTCGATCAAAATAGCTGTTTCAAACAGCTCTTTACCAAATACTGCAATTAGTTATTTGACCCGTCAAACCAGCTAAAGTCACCCTAAAAAGCTATTTTACCACTAAAAAGCTTTTGTAACCAAACACCCTGTTAAGATTTAAGAGTCACACTCTCATAGAAAAATAAAAATTGGGGGGGGGGGATTACGAATGAGAAAAGAAAGGGCCTAAGCTCGTAGGAATGTGTTCGTGCTAAAAATGTGTTATTTTTGCAGTACTTCTGTACCTACTTTATGCTCGTTATAATCATTATTTTTAGGTTTCTATTTGATTTTATTTTATTTTCTAGGTTTTGAATAAAATGAGAATAATGATGGAAAAATGCTGGAAATGAAAATTCGGGCCATGAAAGATTGAATTAGCAGCCCAAGAAGCCCAACCTTTCTTTTTAATCCATCATCCAAAGAAAAAGAAAAATAAATAAATAAATAAAACCTAAATTTTCCCAGGCCGTGTGCCTGTCATATGCACCTTAACCGAGTCCCCCACGTGCTAGGCACGTGCTACCTTAACAGACCCCCCTTATCTCCTCTTTCTCTCTCCTTTTTCGGTAAACCAGATCCAGACCCCCAATAACCCTCTCCATCTCCTCCATTCCTCATCTCTTTCTCTCTCTTCGAACGACGCTAGCACACCAGTACACCACCATCTCCGTCATCCTCATCCACCTCACAATTCACACAACAAACACCAGAATTGCACCATCTCCTCTGCGCACGCATCTCGAGATGAACGGTGAAGATTTGAAGAGTTTGGGTATAAATTGAAGAGGCTAGCTCCATAAGAGAGGTTAGACAAGCTTTAGGTTTTAATTAGTTTAATTTTTGCAATTATTTTCTCGAAATTTAGATGTTTTTTTCTCTGATTTTAAGGATTAGGGTTTTTGTGTTAGGTAGATTCTGGGTTTCGAAATCATGTAATGACGCCTCATTTATGCGTTTCTTGGTTATAATTCATGAAATTTAGGGTTGTTTTCAGTTTGGATTTTGATTAGAGATCTGTTTTTAGCCATTTGATGTTAAATTTATGAGTGTTGAGTTAAAGTTTATGATTTCGGGTTTTGAATTCATTCATAGCTGGGATTGTGTTGGCTGTTCGTACTCCCTTCCACCCTCATTTCGCCCTGAGTTAGGGGCGTGTTTATGGTGATTCTGCGATTTCCTTTGGCGGCAATTGAAGCTGGTTTGAGGCTAGGTTCGAAATCCCCCTCCCCTGTTGCTCAGTTTTCAGTTATGCTATTGGTTTGGTTAATTTTGATTATGATCTAATTTAGTTGAGTTAATGAGAATTACTGATTCTGGGTTCAAAACTTGCAAGCTTGATGTTGATTTTGGATTATTTATGGTCAGAGTGTTCTGTTATTCTGGCTGAATGATTTTGTATTTTCCTCCCCTCCCTTATTTCGGTCCTATCCTGCTTTTATGGTTATTGTTCTCGGGTATTGTTGGGTTTGGATTCAAGCTTTGTTCAATTTTGTTGCTCTGAATTATGCTGGGTTTTGCTGGGGCGTGTTGGTTGAAGTGATTTTGATCGCTGTTGATGATGTTATGTGATTTTGAACTTAGTGATGATGATGATGAGGTGATAATGTTCTAATTAGGTTTTGTTAATGGTGGTTGATACCACTATTTCAGCTCTATCACTCCTCCTCCTGTTGGTTCTGTTTTGCTATTTTGTGCCTTGCTAGTTTGGCTCTGTTTCGGTTTTGGTTTTGGTTTTGTTAGCAATAGTAAGTTTAGAATAGGGTATGTGAGTTTTGAGCTTTGAACCGTTTTGATTTCATTTGAATACCTTCTTTATTTTGTTTCCCGTTAATTTGCTAGTTTGGTTTTTTTCACTTTTAACTGTTTTATTTTGTTTTAGAATAGTAAATTCGGTGTAAAAAGTTACTTTAACCTATTTCTCTGTTAGGGAAACTTAATTCTGCTTAAGATGGCTTAGTCGATTGTGACGTCAATCTCATCCTCGTCCCCGAGGACACGACCCTCAAGTATTACAGCGAAAGCTGTACGCTTGCAGCTTTAGTTTAACACTCGAAATATCCCAATAGAACGTCACAAGGGCTAGCAACACTAGCTTCAAAGCCTATGATGTTTGATATGGCCTTTTAATCTTGTTTTTGGTCGTCCATCCACTGTAGTGCCTTATGTCACGAGTTGATAATTCACTCAAATTCAAACTCGTGTTGTGCCACTCAAAACCCTTCCTTAGTTTGCTAGTAAGCCTTAAGTATTGCTTAACTTAGGTTTGCGGGAAGCTAAATAAGCACACAAACATATACACTCAAAGAGAACTTAGAGATAGAGTGGACACAAAGAAATTTAGGAGAATGCCTAGTATTACACTTGAAAATGCTTTTAATGACTTGGTGTGCAAATGAGCCTCCTTAGGGTTATATATACACATCTACTTCCTCAATGGATAGTGAAGATCTGTTTGATCACACGACTTATTACACATTTAGAATATACTATACAAATATCCTATATACAACACGCATGTAGAATAGTATGGAACATTCCAAAGAATATTTTAGAATATTCTACTATAGCCTAGAAGGTTTTAAGATATTTCACAAGGTCCTAGGCACTCTAGAAGGTTCTAGAACAGTCTAGAAGATAGTGCTCCACTAGGTTCTACAATATTCTATAACATTCTAGCATATTCTATAAGGTTCCTCATCATTCTGGCGGATCCTGAAACATTCTAGAACGCTCCAAAAACTCGGCCCGTGACACTTAACACCTCCTCCCGGAAAAAGGAGATGGCTAATGTAGAATTATGTTTGTGAGAGAACATGTTGACCTTAGTTGGCAAATCGTATTTTTTTTTTTAACCCAAAAAATATTTTGCATAAGCTACTTTGAGTATCTTTTAGTGGTTAGCTTTTTGAAAACTAGTTTTTCATCCCACATCTTTTGAAAATAACTAATTACATCATATATGTTTTTCTTAAAAAAAACAGTTAATACAATAAACTGCAGTTGTTTATCAAACAGAAGCATTAAGAAGGAATGAGGAGAGAGAAGGGAAACATGTATATTCTTCTCCATTTCACCTTCATATAGACCCCAGAAACAAAAAAGCAAATAAACAATTTCTAATACGCTCGTTTAGTTTTGTGTCGAGATTTACACTTGAATGTAATGACATATCAAGAAACTAAGATAAGAAAGAGTACAATATTAGCATAGCGAGCTATTAAATTGGCAAACAAAATCTTTTTTTAAAAGTTCTATATAAGAACTTATAATATTTTTGAAGACACCCATAAAAATTAATGATACTTTTGAAAACTCAATAATGAAATACCTTTATATTAAATTTCTAAATTCACCATGAAATTGAGCAAAGCCAATCTCATGTTTGACTTGAGGCAAGTTTGAATCGCATAAAATTCAAATGTGATTCAACTTGATTCTTTTAAATATAAATTGTTAATTGAATCCAATTCCTAGAAATGTGTTCTCAAAAACTAACAGAACTAGTTCCTAGCAAAATTTGCACTAAGACAGTACGTGCTCGCCAATAGGACTTTACAACTAATAATAGAAAGGAAAGACAAATAGCGGGAAGTTCGCCCGCCTCGGGAGTGGCGTCAAGCGACTCGCACCGCGTGCAGCGGTCGAGCGGTTCGCGAGGCTTGCCATGAGGCCCGAGCCGGCTCACTATAATTTTTTCTTGCTTTTTTTTAAAAATTTTGATTGATTTTTCCATTTTTTTGGATTTTCAAAAAGAAGTTGTGCATTGTAGAGTGAGTCCATAGATATTATTTAATTTGGTGAGTTAAAGTCGTGAGCCTTGCATTGGAGAGAGAAAGGATTGTAAGCCGAAAAATTGGCTCACAAGCTGATGTGGTAGAAGTAGGTCCCCACTGGTGAGTCAAAAAATTGGCTTACCACTGGGAATGGTCTTATTAAGGCCGCCCCACCTATTCTTTTCGTGGGAAAATTTTAACTCTGACTAACATTTAATTTCTTCCCACTCTTTTTTGTTCTTTCCCACTTTTTAAAGGTAAAAACCACTCTATCTCACTTCTTTCTATTCATCTCTACTCATTCTCATACATTGATATTAATAACTTCATCTTTCTTCGCGCCACCCATTCCTTCTGCCATTCCTTCTCACTATTGCAAGGCCAAAAAAAAAAAAAAAACCATTTCTTCCCACTTTATTCCTTTTCTTTTCATTTCATTCCATTTCTTCTCATTCAATTCTTGCAATTTACCGATGAAAAGAACAAACAAACGTAAAAGTTCTTATAATGGTACTCCAAAATTAAACACTGTTTACGCCCAGTTCTTTTCATTGGTAAATTCCAAAATACCAACCTCAACCGACTTCAATCGAGTTCAACTGACTTCAACTTATTTCAACCCACTTCCTCTATTTTAATCAAGTTTAATTTATCACATAAAAAGATTTAGCCCACTTCAACTTACTTCAACTCACCTCAACCTACTTTAACCCACTTCACCCTTTTACCCACCCCAATTTACCCACGAAAGAACAGACCCTTACCATGCTTCAACGTTGTGCCAAACATGGATAAAGATATCAAAGCAATTAAACAATCACTCGCAATTTGTTTCCATCAAGTTCTTTCCGATTTCTCGGTAATCTGGTGCAAAAATGATTTAGATGATAGATGGTCGTTTCTGGGTAAATGGAAATTAATACAATGATTAGGCAATTCGTATGGACGTGGAAATTTGGACAAAGCTTATTTGGTTTTTGAGAATTTTTACTAACATGATGTGGTATAAATAGATAGAAATTATTACCAAAAAAATAAGGTGTTTTAATGACCAAAATTAAAATGAATCAATCATAATGTGACAGGATACCTTTAGTATATCTTTCGTTAGTAAGAATAGAATTTTTAATTAAATTGCGTTTTATCTACTCTATAACGTATTATTATGTTCTCCTCCCCCTACCAAATTTAGTAGCCTCTAGTAGTATATTTGCCACCTATTTATTAACACCACAAAAGCTCCAATTTTGGTGGACTACAATTTATTGTGTGGAAAATGAGGAACGGCTAGCAAGCCATCCATTGTTACACTTCGGCTATCTCATAAGATTAGTGCCTCTTATTAGGAAATGGAATAAATTCTTCCCCCCCCCCCCCCCCCCGACCAAGCTAGATCTTGGCAGCAGATTTGAAGGTTGTGGGGCCAAGTTTTTAATTGGGCCTCACTTAGGGTGTCCGTCCAAGGCCCATCAACAGGAGCTATCTTAATAGAATGCATTTACGAACTAATCCTCAATGAAAATATTAGAGTATGTCTTCATTTGATGTGAAAATTAGTATATAATGTATCAGATGAACAGAAAATAGTGGAATGAGGTAACAATCAGATTGAAAATATCGTCATATTGTGTTGGACCACTACCATATCGTTATGATGTTGCTTTAATTTTAAAGCGAAATGCGCTAGTCAATATCTCCTTAGACCTTAATATCCCCGGGGGGTTGGTTCATTCTTGATAGTCAACAGAGTCAATCAAATTTCCAGTTCAACTTAAATTGACTACTGTTATCAGTAATGTAAGAGTTTTAGGTGCGACTACTACCTTACTGACTTTGGCCCAATGAAAGGCAAAAATTTGATCTCCCTTAGAGACCTTCAATGCCACTCAAAGTAGAATGACTACAAGTTTTATTGATACATTCAAGAATGTATGCTAAGGAAAGCTTATGTGAATTTGAATTGTCAGCTGTCTAACTGTCTCTAAGTTATTTTGCTAAATTTTTTGGTCTTAAAATCAGTTTTTCTGTGAACAGTAATGTTTACTTTGGTAAGACCACTTAACACATATATTTTCTCAGAACATGTATAAATGAAATCCATACTGAGAGTTGTTATCGTAACGATCGAACAATCTTTTGACATGCAAATGACTAATACAAGAAATTTGTGACAATACAACAACCCACTAGAACCGTGTACATGGATCTTACTCCAATAAGAACCACTTATACTCCCCACCCCAAGGCGACCTCTCTTTTTCCCTCTTTTTTTTCTTGGGTTTTTTTGGTTTTTTTTTTGGGGGGGGGGGGGGGCCGGCGCTTGCAGCACTAATGTTCACGGTATGATACCCAAGACATTATAAAACCTACGCAAATTGTAGAGAGCATTATTTTGAGGAAATTCAAAAAAAGGGGCGCAGACTCGTGTTTTTGAGACTACTTTACAAGACAATCCTGAGACAATTGAATAACCTTTTGGACAAAGTGCCCCATAAAGCAAGGCCCCTTTTTTAATTTAAAAAAACAGTGGAGGAGTTGACCGATCATCACACCCACCGTGAAACAATCAGAAACAACTTGTGCTGTAGAGCAGCCACAGGTCATCCGATCACCGCCTTTTGAATTTGGCTAATTCATCTTCACGTCAAAATTAAATCAGCTAGAGGGAGTTCGGTTGGGGTGTCATCTTGCATTATCTAACTAATCAGACATGATCATTCACTTCTGTGCAATCTGAATCCATGGAATAAGCGGCCAAAGGGGAAGGCAACAAGGACATTGAGGCAGAAAACAGACAAAAAAGCAGGACATCCATAAGATCAAGTCCATATCCCACATGAAATAACAAGAGCTTCAAGTCCGTTCTGCTTTTTCCCTGGTTCTAGCCAGACACAATCCCTTTAAAGTGCAACAACTGAGTGTTTAAACTGGACTAGTTCATCGGTCTAGACAGTTAATCTAAAGGGTTCCAGCAAAATAGTCTTTAACCAGGGAGAAGCAAACATCCAATCTTCTCAAACACGAGCTCCCAAAAGCATATTCAAGTAGCCATAGTTGAAGATGGGCACAGCAACTGTAGGGTAGCACACTCCTCATAGGCGAGCAATGACAGCCTCCACTTCTGATGGTGAGTACAGGTGGTAGTTTGGAGAAACCTTTGCAATGTCAACATTGTTTGGAGTCACCTAATAACGAGAAACAATGATTGGATCACAAATGAGATTGGCTATTTGTTATCACAAATATTGAGGGATGAATGAGGGGCAGAGGGAAAAGACAGTGATAACCTTTTCTTCCATAACTTGCTTCAAGATGGAAAGAGCTATGGTCTCAGCTTCCTGAAGGGTTAAATCCTGCAGGATAACATATAGCAACTGGTTACCTTCATACATTCATGCAGATTAACATGAGAAATTTAAGATGAAACACACATGGTCCAAGTGATTGGTACTTGTATCGCTCAAGGGAAAGGTTGGGGATTCAATCTGCACACTAGCAATGATCCCCACATGCAACCCCCCCCCCCCCCAAAAAAAAAAAAACTCCCAAAAACCATACGTCCACATTCACTGCCTCAGACATGCACTAAAATGAAAGGAAAAGAAAAAGAGAAGTAGGCAGAGTAACCTTTCTATATTGCTCCTGCAAGGAGCTGTCTGCGCCCTCAGAACCGGAGCCAATAGCCTTTGCACTGCACTGCCAGAAGGTACCTGATGGATCTGTGTAGTATCTGTATAGCAGAAAACAGAGGGTATCAAATTAACACAAAGCTACCCACAGAAGATACATAAATAGAACTACAAGCAGGAAATATCTGATCCCAGGGAAATATACTTACAAGCTCGGACCATTTTCATCATGTCCTGCAATAAGGAGAGAGACGCCAAAAGGTCGGGACTGAAACAAACGCATTATAAGTTGCATTAGTTGCAGATCTGAAGAACAAAAAACTGTTACAGCATATTGTCAGATCCCATCTTTAACCAATTTCAACATGCACTTGTATCCCTAAAAATCAAAGTCGTTGAAGAATTGACAATTGACAGGTCACCAACAACAATGCGAATACCAACCCCAGCCCCATGCCTTTCCTCAAACCACAACAAACAAGAAGAAGCCACAACCCAGAACTGTGATTATTTGAGAGAAAATCTCTATTCACCATGGATTCCTCATCTCCTTCCCCAAAACGCAGTGCTAAGTCACACAAAGCCTGTGTAGTCGACTCAACGGTCATTGGTTCCCCATATGAGAATCTGTGATTCTGTCATCCAAAAAAGAAAAGGCAAACAAAAGCAACATCAAATATTAGTCACTGGTCATCCCAAAAAAGGAGGAATTATAATAACAAAAACAGGAAAATGACTGCAAAAGGTACCTGAGTCTCCACCCGTGCATGTTCAACAAGTGTGCGAGCATCAGCAATTAATCCACTCATGGCACATCCAATATGCTCATCAATTTCCATGATTTTCTCTACACTGCTAGGCTCCTGAAACACATTAGAATAGGAAGAAGGTTCGAAATAATTTTTCCAACACCAGACAATGCAGAATTTTCAGGACTAACAAAATATGCGGCATGAAGTTGTGGTATAGATGCCTCAACACTGAACAAATGTTGGCATCATAGGACATTTACTCCATCCATGATAAGAAACACCACAAAATTGATTTTCTTGAATCCAAATTCATCTTTGAATTTGACGATGGTAGGTCTTCAAACAAATTTGCAATCTCTTGCATAAAGCAAAAGCTCCTGCATAAAGAAGGACCTCAATGGGCTGGACCTCTAGGAGTTACCTCAGATCATTGAAGATCAAAGGCCCCTCAACTCCCTTATTAAAAGATCCCACAAAATGGCAAGCATAACGGAACCCACCCTCTACTTAACTTCACGTCGAGGAACCTTTCCAAGCAAGAAATTATATTGGAGCTACATTTTCAACAATAGTGATGAAGAAAATGACTGAATATTTTTATCTCAATCTTTCCAGAAGAATAATTTCCAAACTTGTATCCATAATATCACCAAAGGAAAATGGTAGCATCCTCTGAAGAAACGCACAAGGGGCCAAGTTAAAAGAAATCCTTCTTTTCATCTTCAAATGGCTTTTCAAACACAGGGCAATGCCAGATTCTTAAAAAACATCAATAACATATGTGGTCTGAGGGAAAAAGAGCTGGATCAAGATGATATTGATACAATTTCTTTCTTCTCAGACCTTCATTACCAAGAAACAAGAGGGTTTGGAAAGAGCTACACTCCTCTTTGTTCCTAGATGCCCGGCCACACACATATGCGCACAAACAGTTAAGAGAAGAAACACTGCATTTCACGTAGATGATGCCTTCACAACAACTTAGTTTAAAAAAGCCTGCCTGAGGCACGCTTAGGGACGCCTCGATGTGATGCAACCAGGTCAGCACCTCAGAGGAGATGAGGTGCGCCTCAAGGATGCAAGACTATATCTTCCTCCCTTTTTTCATCTTTTTGTTAGCCTTGCCTTGACCTTTTTTCTTCTTTTCCTTCATTAGGAGCTCAAAGGTGAGCTATGCTTGTACGGTAAGTGTGTGCATTGGAAAACTATGATGATAAGATAACATATCTTAAAGTTATTTGCAGTGTTAGTAGCCATATTGATGCCTAATCACTATTTTAATGCATTTATCTAAGTTGCTTCTGCAAAATATGCTTGTGAATGTGAAAGACTTTTAAAAATTTTAGCATAAAAGTGCGCCTTCGCTTTGCACTTTGGGACCCTATGCGCTTCAGTGCGCCTCGCGCCTTTTAAAACTAAGCAGAACAACAAAGAGAAAAGAACCATTGTGGGGCAACAACAAGCAAATTCACTACAACAGACAGCATAGACTACAATGGGATACTTGCAATACCACCTCCTCATATGGGTACTTATCTTCTCAAGCACTCACCCCCCCCAAAAAAAAACCTGGGATACACCCCACAATTTTCGGGTACGTCTCTCAAGTCCGCTTAGGGGTTGAGAGTTTTGCCCTTTTTTTCCCTTTTATGTTCTCAAAGCTCTTCACACTCTTTGGAATGTTACTCTCCACACCTTACTCTTTCAAATATCAAACACATCTCACTTGAAGACAAGTGCATACACCAACACAAAACCCTCACATATATAGAACGGTTACACATCTCTTCGACGACTAAAATCATTCTTCCAACAATATTATTCAATGCATGACTTTTAGTCTCCCCAAGAACTTAATGGCCAAGCCCTTACCAAAAGCCTTCTATGTGTTGGGCACATTCATCATATCATCTACTTCCCTCTTTACTTCCTCAAAAAATACTTTTGACACATACTTATCCATCCAAACCATAGAGGACGTGTATAAGTATTTGAGAAGAAATAAACTTGTCATAACTTGTCTGAAAAGTAGAGTCCACAGTATCCTATTGTAGTTTATCTTTTCCGTTGTAGCGAATTTGCGGGAGGTTAGGTAGCATTTGGTTATTACAAGCGGCTGGAAAGCGATTTTCCACATAAATGATGTGCTTCTTCTCTTGTTCTCTCTCTCTCTCTCTCTCTCTCTCTCTCTCTCTCTTTGTGTGTGTGCGCGCGGGCGCGCGCGCGCGTGCGTGTGTGGCTGAACCCCGCCTGATGCTTCTATATCTAACAAGCGAAAGCACATCAAGTTCCAACCGACTTGACGGAGAGACTTGTGGAAGGCACAAACAAAATACGTTGAGGTGTTGCTATTCCTCTATCGTGGATGAACCACGATGAACCTCAATGGTGCACAGATCTCCTAAGCACAAGTGTCGTGGCGTATTGTAGCTTATGTGCACGTGGTGAAAAATAATTTTGGTACAAGAGGGCATTTGTTGGGATAATCACGTCCCCAAATTGTTTTCGAGAACATTAAGAGGCAAGTTGATGATGGGACCAGATCCACATTCAAAGCATAGAAAACTTCTGTTCCTGGCCATTAAAATTCTTAAGGAGACTAAAATCCATGAATTGATTAATGTTATTGGAAATTTTGGAAGGTGACCAGTTGTATAATCTCTTTATTTATATGATGATTTCTTGGTAATGTAAGTATATTATCTTCAAGCTAAGTGTGTGTGACACTTGGAGGAAGCGACTAGGTAAAAGACCCAAAGAGTGTATGGGGTTGTGAAACATAGGAAAGAATTAAAGGACAAAACTATAGCCCAAAGGTTCTGGCAATTCCGGGGATACCTTGAGCACTAGAATTCTAGAGAGTGTGAGCACGTGCGAAGAGATGGACTCATGTGATGAGTAGTGTTGTATCACATCGCACTACACTTTTTCTATTGTGGTGAATTTCATAACTCCCTGATCTTTTCGTAGGCTTTTCCCTTATGAAGGGGTTTAGTAAATGAAATGGTGTGTTCTCTCTCCTCCTATGTGCATATGTAGCTGTGCCCAAAGGTCATCCAATGCTTTTGTTACCATCAAGCAAGACACAAGCTTCTCCACTGAGTAATACGCACACTGCCCTTTCCCACTCAAAAGAAGCCCTACCACAGTGACAGAATACAAACATCTACGCTAATCTAAACCAAGGACACGAAAATGGAACATGCTACAAAACTCCACCGTTAGCTGAGCCATGGAAACCGCTATTTGTACTTGGTGCCCGCAAGCAAAAGCTATCCTTGATGCCAAGCCATATGCACATCCAACGCATTTAAGCCATCGAATATTTCACATGTTATATGCCAATATGCCATTAAAGCTCCTAAACTACCCACCCAATTCAAGATAAATTAAGTTCTCAATCATCCCGGCATCTCACTCTCTTATCTCTTCTTATGGACCAAGAATGTGTCTCCAACTCATTCTTCAATGTCAATGTGCGTCCGCTTAAATAGAGCTTTCTAAATTGCTGCCCTTGTAGCAGTTTGTATTCATACAAAAAAGTATGATCTGCTCACATGTTGTTGCTAATCTGTTATCACTTTTTTTTTTTGGGCCTAGCATTTGGCACACGAGAGTTGCAGTAAACATAAGTACTAGCAAAGGACAAGGAAAAAGTCCCAATCCTTAACCATTTCCTCTTTCAAAACCTTTCTCTTTTGAACGGTTTGACTTAAGAAGAAAGTCAAGATAAGATCACTTCCACAAGAGTCAGACCCTCAAGACAAAATGTGTGAACCATTATAAATCATTGCGCTCAAAAGAAGAGATATCAAAGACTTATTTTCTTCAAACATGCACAAAATCAGCGCCTATTCTAATTCACAAACCATACATCATATATGGACCATTAGCTCATGCCCCATCAAAAACCATAATTCTCAATGGATGATAAAACAATTTTAGTCACATCAAAAACATGACAATGACAAATGGGAACTCTGACAAAACAAACTAACCAACACAATTAGCAGAAACTCAAACAAAAAGTAATGAAGCCAGATGTCAGGAAATCAATCAAACGCATACAAATAAGAAAGCCTGTCCATGTTGATCTAAGACATCTCATCAAATCAGGCATAATGTTTCGTAGCCCAACAGAGGCACGCATTTCACTGCAGCAACATATATAATTCACACCACATCATTTGAAGTCCACAAATACATCATGGAAAAATCTGCTTCTTTTCTCTTTTTTTTTTGGGGGGGGGGGGGGGGGTCTTGTTAACAAATTATCATGATTATGATGAACAAACTCCTAGAGGCTACGTCAATGCACACGAACTTCACATATGCAAGGCATTCATCAGCCCAATTGTAAAATTCAAAGAACATGAGAAAGTCATGAAATTTGCTTCTACCTCTTTCACGGAAAGTGAACTATTAACACCAACCCTCCACCTCCTCTATTTCTCCCAATCACAAAGAGCCATGTAGAAGCAGATTCATAGACAACATTCATAATCAACTCTTTTTCACTGACATTCAGTACTTTACCTCATCAATATCTCCGGTTTTCAGCAAAAAAAGGGGAAGCCTTTACATCATTCAGCATCTTTTCTTCTTTTTTTTTTTTTTCTTTTGACGCATTCATTTAATATCTTTTGAAACCCTAAGACATAAATTGATAAATAAATCAAAAAGGTGGTGGCTACATAGGATCCTACACAGAGACTCTACAAAGCTTGTAAAAGACTATCTAAAACACCTAAAAATTCCATTAGAAGAACAAGAAGGCCCTACTACCAAAAATTTACAAGGTTCTCCTATTTATATTTCACCAAATTGTTGAGAAAATGGCCCCTCAAGTTCCGTTTTGTTTTGTTTTTCCGCCAAAATATCCCTTCCGGGAAAAATGAATTTTTCACGAATTTGTCCACTACAGATGGAAGAAGAAGAAGAAGAACACTACTTCTCAGTGTGGGTCCCGCTTAGACGGGGTACAGATGGAAGAACCAAACTGCTAAAGACTAGCTCCTAGAGAGCTGCGGTGCAAAGATAACGAAGCAATAGATGATCAACAGATTCAAAGTCCCATTCATAAAAGATGTATATGTTAACCATGATCTTCCCTGTCCTCAACAAATTGGCAGAAGTCAAAATCCTTTAGAACCTTTACAAGGTAATAGACTTTATTTCACAGTTATCCATCAACGAAGAAATCTCCATGGTTTATGTCTCCAGGCATTGAACCTAGTAAAGCATAAGGGGGAACAGATGTGTATTAAAGAATTTACAGAGCAAACTCCTCCATTTTGGTTCCCCAATAGGCAGCCCACATCAAATGTAAGCAAATTCAATAGTAGACAGTAGGTGAAGTTAAGAAGAATTCAACATCCACAATTCTTAGCTTACTTAAGCTTCTCCAGAGATGCAGTTAAAAAAGGGAAAGAAAAAGAGAAAGAAGATTGCTAAATAGAAATGAAATAAAAGCCTCAGCAAAATAAAAACCAAAGGGGATGCTGTAGAAGCCAACGTGAACAAAGACCTAGAGGAGGCGGGGAAGACAACTGAGAACCACGACAAACTCCCACTATAAAATTACTAGGTATTTCTTAGATCCATGAACTATACGGAACTACCGCATTGAAGATGCTACTAATATCCAATGCTTGTGTGACACCATGGCACTCATCTTCCACAGCCGACTGTCACCTGTTTCAGCTACCACTCTACCACCATTGCAGTGTGGTAGCATATGAACGACCAAGCTTTGCTTTTAGAAATTGAATGTCTAAAATCTCCCCATAAAACTATCTCACAAGCAACAACTCTCTATCAAATGAACACAATTTCCACAAAACAGACATAGATATGGTTCAGGATGCAGCCTAACAAGCTACATCAAATCCTGCATATCCTCTCCCAGAATCACTTCATTCTAACAAGTATTGTGCTTCAGGAAAATTCCGCAAATCAGGATATAATCAGAAGGTCAAATTCAAAATATTATCGTTGAGAAAAGTAAATAATAAAACTTATTTCGGACAAAAAAACGAAACACTGGATATCTTAACAAAACATCAGACCAGGTAAATGCACCCAAACAATCTTGTGCACGTTCCAGATGCATACAGCTAAAAGAGAGACTTCAAATTTTAAAAGAACAGTCACCCTGCTCAGCAGAAATGAACTGGCCAGAGGAAAATAGTACCAGCAATGGGGAGGTGATACGTTTTTCCACGGCAAGCACAACACCTTCACTGGTCTTTATCCCAATTGCAGTTGAACCCAGCTGCATTCAGACATAGAAGAACTCATTACAACCCTAAAATTCACTGAAGCACTGATAATCTATCTTTCTACGGCAATGCTTCCAATACTGCTGAAGCACTGATAATCCACTAGGAATACCATGAAAGGGTGTAACAGGTAAAGAAGATACACAAGAAAAATGGAGCTCAAATAGCATCACTTAAATGATGTGGACCCAGCAAAGAAGATCACCCTCATAAATACAAGGCATTCAGTGTTTGTCTCCGCCAAAACCACAAAGCGTGATTGGCATAAATCTCAAAATTACGAAATACAGAATCACAAGATAGACTATGAAGCCCCCCAAGTATGTATTTCATTTTATTCCATAGTTCATTGGATTAACAAATCTCATCAATACGCTTAGAGACGACACTATGTTTAAATCAGAACTACGCCATCTAAAATATGACAATAGTTATAGACAAGGAAGGTCCTGGACGCATACATTTGAGATATCAAAAGAAGACCACAACCAGTAACTGATTTGAGATCCCAGAAGCTGCTAGTATGATGTGGTGTGTGGTGAGTGACCCTAAAATTCCCAACTTCGTTTAGGATCTATTTAGCACATTTCAGACTCTAGACATTCTGATCAAACCAAGCAAAATATTACCTACAACAACTTGATTCACATCCAACCCCCCCCCCCCCCAAAAAAAACCCTCCTTTCTCTGAGCATAACAGTGTCATTTCATTTGATTCCGTAGGCAGCAAAAAATATTAGCACGTTCTAGTGAGTTCAAACTACTCTCAGGCAAAAGAACATCCATTGAATTTCTGCAACTCAAATTTTCTTTTTTCAACCCTAAAATTCACTGAAGTATCAACTCAAATCCAACCCTCTTCATCAGCCAAGCAAAAAGAATAACAATTTGAACCATAAGAAAGCAATAATAGAAGCAGGAATACCTTAATAGCCTCAATTGCATACTCAACCTGAAACAATCGGCCTTCAGGTGAGAAAGTGTTGACTCCTCTATCATACTCAGTCCTTCAATCACCACAGAGACAGGAAAATTCCCAACATCATTTCTCATCTCGATCTTTGGTAAAGCAAATATACAACCCAAAACCCTAGATTTGCAGTCAAAACTCGATCTTACCTGGTGAGAAACATCTTGATTGATTCGCAGCAAAAAACCAACTATCTGAAAACAAAGCAACAAACCGACGCATCAGTGAGCCATGTTTAGCAATTTCGAGATCGTTTGGAGGGCAATTTGCACAGAAACCTCACCAACTACCAGATGCAAGGATTATCGAGAACCGTGACAATGCAATACCTGCAAATCCAGAATGCTTCAAATGAAAATGATTGCATACCTGAGGAGAGAGAGCGGGACAGAAGGAGCGAAGTGAAGCAGTGAAGGGAGAAGAGTGGGGTTTTCAATTGGTATATGCGTTGCTTTCTTTTTCTACTTTCCCAGCTTCTTGCTAGGCAAGGCACCAAGAAAAAGTTGCAGCGACTGAGACTGGCCACTTCAGAAAAAAGCCGAGATCAAATGTAACCGGGCTAGATCTGGAGGGGTGCCTAACGGCCCAATTACTACTGTAGCATTAACAAACGGGTTATTCAGTTCGAATTGGGTTATGATTTCAAATGAGCAACATTTAGTTCAGTTTGGCGTCAGGTTGGGTGACTATCGGTTGAGGCCAACTGATTTCTTGATAGAATAAGCTTATCTTGTATATAAGAAGGAAAAAAAACAGTTTTGTTGAAAATTTCTGGTCGAGTTTAATATGGTTCGGGTCAACTCTGGTTCTAGTCCACTTTCAAGCGACAGCCTATATCAATCGTCGGGATCGAACATAGTTCGATTCATTCGATTCGAATTTTATATTTCAGATCAATTTTATCACGGCAGAGTGATTTGCAATGGCAAATATATCATATGCTCAACCAAAAAAAGGGAAATAGCTAAATGTACCGTATATTCATAAGAATATGTACTTTAAGCTGGTAAATAATGGTTAAATTAAACATATGACAGCAAAATGTAAGTACATGTTCACCCACACGTGTTGTTGATGCTTATGAGATAACTTGACACCGATATATGATATAGGAAACACTCAAAGTTATATTTGGATTTAAATGTCAAACAAATTCATGTTAACAAATTAACTGAGCGTTAGCTAGCTCAACACAGAGGTCTTTGAAATTTTCTACTATATAATTCGGTTTACTTTTTTCTACATTAATCTATTCATCTCTCTTGACAACAAAAAGAATCTGCAAATCAACAAACTAATAAATTTGGCGATGGAATACACGTAAACATTCATTGGATATATCTTCTATTATTATGTGATGGAACTTTAATAATAGTTGTCTTAAGGACGTATGAGATACATACTTATGTTGGTCTTTATGTGTCTCTTTGGACAAAAATTCAAACAAAAAAATTAATGAAATTAGTAATAAAATATGCATAACATTTCAATGTATGTATCTTTTATTGAAATACGACTTTACTTATAGTTTTATGCCCCCCCCCCAAAAAAAAAAAAAAAAACCTGTTAGTTATAATTTTGCAGCGGAAGCATGAGGCATAATAATATGTGATGCTTATCATGTATTCGTGTTAACATGTTTTTCGAAGGTCTAACTAAAAGCAGCCCTCAGGCCGAGCACACTGAGCTTACTTTTGTCCAACTCGATATTGGGTTATTCCATAATGCAATCAAGTCTAATCACGCCTGACTGTTCGTGGACTAAGGACTCAGGTAGAAAATGCCACTAAAGAGAGGTGAACTAAATGTGGTTAACTATGTTAGGTATTGCTCCCCATTGCTCACTCATTTTAATCATCGGGTCGCAAATTCAAATAGTGCACAGACCCATCTATTTGAGCACCACCTTAATTCCAAGTGACCAAAAATTCCAACATCAATGCAGGTAGAACTTATGTAATAGCGCATTCAAATATCCCCATTGTTACAAAATTACAATAATACACTACTACTATAGTGAACACCAAAGGTATGTCAATTACTCTAACTGGTAAAGTCTTTGCATCATGAAGAAAAAACCCGAGTGGGTTGATCTCTCATGTCCAGATATCGATGTTGATGCCGAAGATCCAACCTTGCCTTTGCAGATAGAGGGAGCACACCATCAAGTACAACTGTGGAAACACAAGTCTCAAATAAATTTAAGAAGGAATGACATTATTATTCACTTATACAGATATCCCTTGACAGTTGACACCAAAGAAATAAGACGCTCTTAATGCTTGCTAATTGCTGAGTAGTTTTGCAGCTTGTCTGTATGTGCATAACTGCATATATTGCCTTGCCGCTGACATAATCTAATCAGAGAGATTGGTCCCTGCAGAAATGAAACTGCCAAAAGGAAGATCTGAAGCCAGTATGAACGAACTACAGTCTACAGCCACAACAACCGTCTCCATTAGATCCCATAGAAGCAGGGTCTACAGTTATCCAAATGTAAATGACCATTCCTTTGACAAATGGCGCAGCCATGAGCACTAATTGACCAGCCACTGATGTAGCCAATTTGGTGCTGGGCCATTTGCTAACAAGGTTTTGATGTTGCCAACCCTGTTTCTAATCTGCCCATTTAAGCCATCCAATATCAGAATGAAAAGGAAATATGCTGATAAACGGAATCATGAATTGCAAATGACTTCATTTTCAAGTAACTTCATTGTCAACCACCACTCAGCAGACAGGCAAACAACCATCAAGGAAAGCTTCAATGCAGCAAGTTGAAGTCAGCGAGATAAACATCGATTTAAGATGGCTCCAAAAAGACTTTCGACCGGTTGTTAGCTACCTAATCTAGCCATCCTCCTAATTTTCACGCTCGGATACTAAGATCTAATAACAAGAAATCCAACTTAGTTTTCTTTGCATCCTATTTCTCACTCAATGTTATTCCAATTCTTTGCACCTTGCAAGAGGTGAATCAAGCTAATAAGACAAAACGGCATGAGAACAACTCAAAGGTCAGTGTCCTTGTCCCAATGAGTCAAGAAAGCATAGACCTTATTTACAGTGTTCCAATTCATTTCGTGACTTCTGAGCAGATTTTATGTTACAATTTCAGGATTTCAACTTCACCTGAGTCTGAGAGAATGACAAAAATAAGAGAATTCAGAGTTCATTTCAGATTTCAAAATTAAAAGAAAAAAAACAAAGGAAAAGAAAAAGGAACTTAGTACTTGGCATCTTATATAAGTATAAAGACCAAGCAACTTAGAGGTAAGTGGTGACAAACAGAGGCCAATGAGAAAATACCTTAGAAACCACAGAGAGAATGACACACCATTTCATATGATATAACTTTCTTTGTAGTTGGCCATCAGCTGAAATGATCTTGGCTCAATCACGGGGCTTTCTGAAACCAGGAGTGAATATCTGACCAACAGCTTCAAGTGCGGAGACACTCCAACTCTCTACATGTCTTATGATCTGAAACATCGAGCAATAAACAGTTTGAAGCATGTGAATATAACATTGCTTCTGAGTGGACAGAAATAAGATCTCGGATTCATGTATCTATAAAAGCATAGTTATACTAACTTTATATTCATCGTTCAAGTAATACATTGTGCTTCCTTCTATGGCAATCAGAGGTCTCCATGGAAGTTTCAGATAGGTCCTCCAAAAACCCAAAAAAAAAAACACACACACACACACACAGAGAGAGAGAGAGAGAGAGAGAGAGAGAGAGATGTCATTTAATGCAAGTATTTGCTATAGTCAATTTAGCAAGAAGTAATGTAGCTTTTCATGCGAAGGCGCTTTTAATATGATATGAGGCACTGTATGTATACAAAATATAAAAATTAGTTGGAAACTCAAGAGGAAACCCAAAATATTTATATGGTTTCCCAGAAACAAATACTGAAGCTGGGGTCTGGTCTGCTCATTACATATTTACATTTATTCAGAGATAAAAGCTCCGGGACTTGGACTGAACCCTGTAAAGATGCTAGCGGCTAGCTAACATAAGTCTTATTTGAATCTTTCAATAACAGAGACGGTATATAAGCCTTCTCTAAAATCTTTAGGTAACGTTTGAACGAATACAAACAACCTTGTAAAAAAAACAAGTTTGTAATTGTGTTTCGATTATCTTGTTTAGTTGTAAGAGAATACTGCAAACAACTACTTTGTAATTATGACTACCACAAACTTTGTAATCATGATTATATTACAAAGTCGATTGCATTGCATTACATTCAACCAAACATACTCATTAGTAACTTATTTGTCATATCAGATTTAACCCATGCCACGCAGAAACTCCAGAGCCAAGGATTGGTCTCCCAACTGATTTTGAATTTCCTCTTATTTACCCGCCGCAGCCCGCAGGGGGGGGGGGCTTTGTAGCGAACATGATTCCCTTCACTTGTAGTGACTTCTCTACAGAATCAACAACTGGGGGTGGGGGAGGGGGAGGTGCTAATCCAGTTATAATTTGTAGCAACTCATTTATCATTAATGTGTATCCCCAAAAGTTGCTATTGCTACCATCCCAAAGGAACTAAACATGTGAGCAGGTAATATTGTTGTAGCTTTCGCAATGCTAGGAATTGTAATGGACTGTAGGTGAATGGATGGCAATTTTTGCACAATCAACATAGCGAATATAGATATATAATTCATGAGATAAGAATGGTCACAGCATTCCTAGGTAATAGCGTGATAATTCCTGATACTGATAATTCTATGGCATGCTTCACTTAGAGAACTAGGAAAGACGATGATTCGAACAGCTGACAAAGTCAACCCCTTTTTCTCACACACCAGCCCATCGATAGGAGCAGAATTCCCTGAAAGAGAATCCATTTAATTGGGGAGTCACATAAGAGAATTCAGTTCAAGAGAAGAACTAAGCACCTTAAACTCCAATTCGCTAATACAAAATCCCTTTCAGAATCAGCTCCCTGTGTAAGAGTTGCAGCATTGTCAACCAGCAAAGAGGTTAGTAAGATATATGCAGCCCAAATGTGTTCTGAAATTATCAAAAATCAAGCAATGGGATACAAAGTGTTCAACGAATAATCCTTTATTAAAAAATTTTTAAAAAAATTGTCCAATGAATAATCACAAGATAAATAGTCAAGAAAATATGAAAAGACAAATAGCAGTCCTCAAAAAATTCAACTTCACAGATTTTCATTTCGTTTGTCATTTTTCAAGACCTTAGCCTGCGAGACAGACGATCCAGAACATTTTCTCCACTGTGATGGTAGCAAGGATATACCATTTCACTTTTTAGCGCTGACCAGCTAGACAACTGTTTTCACTAATAGAACTTATAGAAGTGTTATTGACAATTGGATAGGCATGGCTAATTTCGATAGCCAAAGAAAACTAACGCGAGTTATCACAAGGTCATGAACATATCAAGTGCGAACATATTTGAATGGATACACATGACCAATAAGCAAGTGCCATTGTCTCTGAATGGATGCAACACATCAACTATAGGTCAATGCAGACATGCTTGCTTGATTTCCGAACAATTAAAAGGAGATGAAACCTTATGTAGACCAGCAAAGCTGGTAAAGAATTATAATATTATGAGGCTTGATAAATCATCACATAATGACCCTTAGTTTTATCCTCTGTTCTGAGGTTCAAGACCCAATGCTATAGCCAACTGTTTTTTTTTAATAAGGAAAAGATAATATATTTATAAAAGAAAGGCAATAGGTACAAAAGAGGATGCTGAAGAACCATCCCACAAAAGCTAATTACAACCCCAAAAAAAGGCTATCCACAAAATGGACAATATCAAGCGAAGAAGGGGGGGGAGACCTCCTCCTTCCAAAAGAATAAAGTCTTAAGCCACTTGTCTTTCAACCGCTCAAGTGAAGTTTCGATCCCATTAAAAACCTTCCTATTCCCTCCATCCATAAAATCCAAAAGATGGCATGTGGGAGTGCTCTCGCCAACTGATTAAATTGTTTGCAATACAATTGGTTCAATAATTACAGAAAAGCGATTGAAAACCACTGATGATTCCTTAGTATTGAAATTCTCCTACTATTTATTTCCCTTCGTAATTAGAGATAGCTCAAATTTCTCAACTGTAGTAGCCAAGCAACAGCATGGCTAACTTATGTCTTACTGCTTCACTTCAGGCTTTTATGTCTAACTTAATATCTTTTTTGAGTTAGGGGATACATAAGAAGCTTGTTTCTCTAATCCTTTTTAGGGCCTGTTTGGTGTGAAAAACTAAAATGGAATGGAATTAGGACTTGAATCCTGAGGGGTTGAGTATGGAACTTGAACCCCGAACAGAGTTGTTTGGTGAAAACTGGAATGAAATCAGGTTCTTCCTTACTGTTTGGTGAACAGTATGGAATGGAATCAAACTTATTTTTATTTTAGAAATATTATATGCAATTTAATTTTTATTATTTTCCTTTGTTAAAAAAAAAGGTCCGCCACGTTATTTCCGAACCCGTGACAATATTTTGTCTCATTTTCAGCAAAATTCGAAAAGTATCACAATAATCACCAGAATTCGGGGGGAAAAAACCAAATTTCTCACAATATTTTGGCTATTTTTCAGTAAAGGGGAACAACAAAATTCAAACCAAAAAAAGGCGAAGAAGAGGGTTACTTGAAGATCTAAAACCAAAATCGAAGCCCATGACTACTAATTCAACATCAACAACAATGAATCTGAATTCATGGCTAATTCAAGAACTTAACCCCCCCCCAAAAAAAAAAAAGGATTGATGATGAAATCGCTGTTGTCACCTCCGGCTGAGGCAGCGACACAGGGTTTGGCTGAGCGATGGGGCGGCAGGACGTGAACGGAATCTGGTGTCAACGGCGACGGGCAGGGCCGTCGCAGCGGCAGTTGACAGTGACTTGTGGGGAAGTTGATTCCAGGGTTTGGTGAGAGGGTACGAAAATGAGGAAGGAGAAGCAGAGGAATCACGCAGGCCTTTCACGAAAAAATGGGCTAGGAATGAAAAAAAAAATATTTTTGTAAAAAATAATACTCATCCCTTAGGGGTTGAGAACTTGATACCCCTCATAAGTGGAGGGGTTCAAGTTCCTTAGAATTGGGGAGGAACTTGAAACCTGGGGTATCAAGTCCCTTTCCTTCAAAACCCTCACCAAACAACAAGGAAAGGAACTTGAACCCTTAGGTTTCAAGTTCCATTCCTGTTTCCCTCACCAAATAGGTCCTTACTGATGTCGGGTCTATCGAGTCATTCACTATATCCATCATGCCTGAGTAATTGAGGTGCTTATTTACCCATTTCAAGGATGGTATGGACTGGTTAATCAACGTGTGGCAGCAGTAATCTTAATATCCTAGGTGTTCATCGCCATATCTCCATTTGGAAATACAGGGCAAATAATAAATGCTTTGGGATAGGGATTCGTAAGCATAAACAACAACATTAATATGAAATTTCCTTGGTGCATTTCGGATAACCATAACACATAAGTATCTCAATTCTCAAAGAACAAGTCCAGTTCCTACAGATGTAAAGCTACATTTTAGTCTACCATGCACTGTTAATGAAAAGAAAATTAAGATACTTTTTATATATAAGTTGTACAGACGTACCTTCTCAATGTTTTTCAGTACAATAGAGGGTTGCTTAAAGAAAGGTACAAGCAATTGCAAGTTGCGTGAGTACAACTGTGTACCTGATTTGCAGAAGATACGACTCAATATATTTAATCTAGTGATGTAGTGGGTGATGCAACTTTGCATAAGATTTACACAAACATAAGAGTGAGTGTAGTTTATCTGGCGACTTAAAGGTGCACAGGGCTTATAGCACTAACTACTCAGCCTTATGTAATCCATAAATAATAGAGAACAAGTATTAATACACTAATCTGAAGCATACTTGATTACAGCACCCAACTACATATAGTTCTGTTCTAAAATTACGAACACAACTGTACACTCACAACAAAAATAAGCTTAGATTTGAAGTGCAGTTGAAGCCTAAATATTCCATCTACTACCAAAAGCTGTAAAGCATGGAGTTTAGGATTACCACGGAATTTAATAGTTGGATCCTCAAAGAGGCAGTCATCAGCATAAATTGAAAAACTGAAAATCCCTGCATCAATAGATACAATCTTTGAATATATCATGATAATACCATCAGCAAAACTCCACATGCATCGTTGCCTGTCTAACAATGGAACTTATCAGATGCAGGCATATCGTAAAGCACGAAGGGAGGGGTATGGCTCTTCAACTCATCAATTATCAACATGCAGAGAATGAGTTTCGGCAGAGAACCAATGAAAAAGTCACATACAGACACAGTGTGGCTTATCTGACAGTGGGCATGTCAGATGTTGGCCATGCAATATGCCAATAGAAACACATTAATTGTCATGGTGAATTAAAAAAGGATGGATTTGAAGCCAAATTCTAATATAAGCCTTCAGAAATCAAAGATTTTCTGCTTATGTGTACTAAACATAAACATAAAGCAGTTGCTGCATAAAGCATTTGCAGAAGTATCATATAGCTCAACACAATGAAGGGATGACGCACAAATCCTTTAGACTACATTCACTACAAAATTGGCAAATACGACGACAAGCCACTGCCTCATAAGGGAAATCAGACTTCAGATTATTGATATATCACATAAGAGCAACAGTTCCGATTACTAGGTTACAACCTCAGAGAAAATGACAACATAGTGCCACGGACTAATGAGTATGCTTTTAGAATCTTAGGTTACGCAACAAGGATATTTTAGATGGTTGTCATCGTTCCAAATTTCTGACAATGTCGAGTCTGTACATTATGAGTATATTGAATCCACTACCTGCTCCAACATGCTCAATTATGCTCCAACCTGTTCAAACCTGTTAATTGCTAGTCAAACCTACTCCAACCTGCTTCAAACCTGCTAACTGCTACTCCAACCTGCTTCAACCCACTCACAAACCTACTAGTCAAACCAGTTCGAACATGTTCAACCCTACTTCAACATGCTCAAATATGCTCCAACATGCACAAACCTGCTTTCAAACCTGCTCCAACATGCTGAAACCTGCTTTCTTTAAGCCAAATCTGCTCAGACCTACTCTAGTCTCCTCTAATCCGCTTTTTCCTAGTCAAATCTGCTCAAACCTACTCTAATCTCCTCTAATCTGCTCCAACATGTTTTTTATTCTCCAATATGCTTATAACGAACGAGTCTAAAGTCCATCAAATTATAAAATTGCGCAAAAACCAACAAACGCACAAAGCCTCGAATCATACAAAGACTTCAAAGCATATCACAGTCAGGATGCATTTTTGTGAGGAAGAAGATGGCATAAATTTGGAGTGCTTTCGCACCACAAATCAACCAATGAAATCAGGACAACCCAAAACATCAGCAAACCCCTAAAATACAAGTACTTACTGGACCATTAAAACAGAGAATAAACACAGAATCATCAAAAACTGCAGCAAAAAAATATTTACCTGTAACAAAATAAGCATTGTCGTAATCTGCTTTCAGAATATCCAAAATATCATCGACCCCAGAAACCGATAACTCATCCTCTCTTCCAGATACCACCACATCCATTCTACAAAACCCAATCATCAAGCAAATTCCAATTGTAAGGCAAAACCCTAAAAACCCAAAACCCTAATACGACCAATCAGATGCCCTAATTCTCAATCAATGGAAATCGATGGAGAAGAGAGAGAAAGCACTTTTTGTCATTCCCAATTGAGAAAAGCCTGAGAATTTCCGTGACTCCACTGACAGCGAATTTCAGCAACGGTGGGGTTTGCTTACTTGGATTGTTATCCCTATTTGTTTGTCGGCTTGAACTGCATCGAACTATACGTATGCTCTGCAAAAATTGAAATAGTAAAGAAACAGCTGGATCGTTGAAACAGAATCAGACAAAACTTTGGTTTTGAATTAACTAGAAATTGAATGAGATAACTGCTTTGCAGTAGGATGTTGAAGCAGCGCAACAGACTCCCGCCATCTCTCACACTCTTCTGGATTCACTGGTTGAGCTCCGCAACCGTTGTTTGAAAAGAGGATTGAAACAAACAACCTCCCCCCCGGGGGGCGGTGCTAGTACATTGGGATATGCATTCATTACTTTATTGATGTTTATTATTAAAGCATGCTGAAATATATTGAATCTTTGAAAAAAAAAATAACTATATATCTTCAATAAATACTTAATAATATTAAGTTATACTGAATTATGATAAATTATGATAAATTATACTGAAATATGTTGAATATTTATAATAAATACTTACCATAAGTCGAAAAGAATACGCCTTCCGCATAATTGATCTAAACTAAGTGACACGAATTCATGTTCGAATCGACATTGAGATATTGGCGTTAAAGTGGAGCCCAAGATCAAAAGTGTTCACCCAAATTATTAGCTATTGGACCAAACCACTACCCACTCGAAATATGCTGGAATCGAAAATGACCGAATCCAAAATCGAATGCAAAATCAAATTTTTCTAACCCGGAATTAACTAGATTTGAAACTAAATCACATGACCCATTTGTCAAGCCTAAGGTCCTGTTCTTTTCGTTGGTGAATTCAAATTTATCAATCTCAACCAACTTCAACGATTAATCCAGTTCAAATCACTTCACGAACTTCAATAAAAAAATATCAACTTCAATCCAGTTCAACCCACTTTAACCAACTTTAATCAATTTCAACCCACTTCTCACAATTTTAACCAACTTCTACCCATCATACAAAAAAAAATTAAATCACTTCAACCAACTTCAACCAACTTCAACCCATTTCAACCAACTTTAACATACTTCAACCAAGTTTAACTCACTTCAACCCACCTCAATAAAAAAATACTCTCTTCAACTTACTTCAATCTACTTTTACTAATCTGAACCAAATTCGCTCATTTACCAACCCATGTTTTCCAACGAAAAGAATAGACCCTAAGTATTAGCTAATATATGGAAATTGGAGCAGCTATTTACTCTAGATAGAAGACTTCGTACTTATAGATAATTACTTCATCATTCAAGAATTAAAAGGGCACTACAAGTACAAACCACCTCAAGGGTATGTTCTATTTCGCGATAAGATACAGCTGTAAGTTATAAGAAATGTAAGGAGCTGTAAAAACTGTAAGGAGATGTAAAAAGCTATAAGGAGCTGTCAGAAGATGTGAAGAGTTGTAAGAAGATGTAAGGCTAGATGTAAGGAGTTGTTGAATTATTGAAGAGTTGTATAGTATAATTTGTGACAAATTATGATATATTATCATATTTACGACTAAAATTTGATACCATTAGTAAACAAAATATTTCTTCCTATAATTAACACGAAATATGTTTGTTTTACGATGAACATTTTGGATGAGAAATAATAATATTAAAATAATAAACTTATTGAAAATAAACTATAAACTGAGTTAATTACGCAACAATAAAATATATTAAATCCCATAAATTTTGTCAATAAAATTTCGTACACTTGAGGTGATTTTTTATATTTACATTATTTTTATCTAGTAAGCAAAGTATAACCACAAAAAAAAAATTGACCAAATTGAATACAATTCTTAAAATAAAATCCTATTTTAAGTAAACAATTTTAAATGTAAATGTATGGTCAATATTGTTACCAGACAATTTTATAAATAAATCCTTAAAACATTATTCAGCACTGCTTAAAATACGAAAATTGTATTGCCATATTATTCTGCATAACAAGCGCATATTAATCCCAGCAAGGGAACCAAATTTGGAACGCCCACCAAATGTTCAACTGTATAATGATAGCAATAAAATTGTTATGGATAAACTTATGGATGAAATTATTGTATCATCGCATACAGATTGACAGTTGTCATATATGCTTCAGACTTAAACATGAGCAAAAACTTTGTATTATAATTTTAAAAGTATAGTTACTTATTCCATCTATAACAACATATATTATTCATGTCGAAACTTAAACATAATTTACGTCTTATATTATATTTTTATATTTATGTAAATGTTATGTTCATAAGATATTTACAAATTTTGTATATTGGTATCATAATTTAAAAAATATATATATTTCTGTAATTAAAATAAATGAATATTATAGCAAATTTACATGGGAAGTAAGAAGATATACGAAGATGTAAGAAGATGTAAGGATTATGTTAATGATGAAAAGAACTGTAAGGAGATGTAAAAAGCTGTAAGGAATTGCAAACTCTTAGTTAAATCCTCAAAAATGTGAAATATAATGGGGCCTAAGTCATCGATCACTATTACAACATTGTTAAGAGGTTTACATCAATTATCATTACTGAGAAGCAAATCAAGTAGCAAATTGTTAGCTCATTATGATCATAGGGGTTTACTACTTTATTTTTAACACGTGCCATTTGATACTAATTTTCATCGGATTTTGTACCTATGATCCTTTAGATTGCTTCCTTATGAGGAATACATCCTTATGTTTATTTTTTTAGGGTTTTTTTAAAGAAATTATGGGCCTAAAGGTAAGCATAAAGTCTTAGTAGATGATCTAGAAATTTGGATAAGGGAAAGTCATTAACAGTACATGCTCCCAAAAGTATTAGCAAATGTATATTAAAATAGCATATATGATAAACATACCTGAAAAAACTATATATTTAACAAGTCATGACGGTTGCTTCTAGGAGCATATAATAATTTGGGATGGATAAGGATGCATGTTTTAAATTTGTTGAGTTTTGATCAGTGTTAATGAAATATTATGGGGTTATGCAAAGTTGCTACTATAATTTGTGCTATCATTGCCATCATGGCTATCAATGCATGACAACAAATCAATGGCGAAGGCAGTGTGGGTGCAGTGGTGCCGAGCAATACCCGTCCAAAAATAATAATAATAAAAATTAAGATACGGCAAAAATTTGAAAACTTAGTACTTGTATAAGTAAAACTTGAGGCAGCGTCGGACATTAACTGGTGCGTTGCTTGGTGGTTAGAGTTTGCGTGTGGCATTGATCGTTAATTCAAAACACTCTACAACTATTACAACATTGTTAAGAGGTTTACATCAATTATCATTACTGATAAGCAAATCAAGTAGCAAATTGTTAGCTCATTATGGTCATAGGGATTTACTACTTTATTTTTAACACGTGCCATTTGATACTAATTTTCATCAGATTTTGTACTATGATCCTTTAGATTGCTTCCTTGTGAGGAGGACATCCTTATGTTCATTTTTTTAGGGGTTTTTTTAAAGAAATTATGGGCCTAAAGGTAAGCATAAAGTCTTAGTAGATGATCTAGAAATTTGGATAAGGGAAAGTCATTAAAAGTGTATCCTCCCAAAAGTATTAGCAAATGTATATTAAAATAGCATATATGATAAATATACTTGAAAAAACTATATATTTAACAAGTTATGACAGTTGCTCCTAGGAGCATACAATAATTTGGCATGGATAAGGATGCATGTTTTAAATTTGTAGAGTTTTGATCAGTGTTAATGAAATATTATAGGGTTATGCAGAGTTGCCACTACAATTTGTGCTATCATTGGCATCATGGCTATCAATCCATGACCACAAATCAATGGCGAAGGCAGCGTGGATGCAGTGGTGTCAAGCGCACCCCTCTCAAAAAAAAATAAAAATTAAGATACGGCGAAAATTTGAAAACTTAGTAGTTGTATAAATAAAACTTGAGGCAGCATTAGACATTAAATGGTGCATTGCTCGGTGGTTAGAGTTTGCGTGTGGCATCTTTATTGCTATGAGGTTATTGGTTCAACTACCTTTGCTCGTGTTCATTGGTTTTTTTTTTTTTTTTAAATTTTCTTCATTTTTTCTACATACAAACCCAAAAAAGCTGTCCAATCAAGTCTCCACTTATTTGACTCTCATTTCTTATCATTGACAAAACACTCTCCCAGGTCCCAAAACCCAGAAACCCTAAGTGGCTAAGTCCCAAATCCCAAGTCTCCAAATTTGTGAGCTTATTTGTTTATTTTGTGATTTATTTGTGGGTCTAGTTTTTTAGTTTATTTGTGGGTTTATTCTGGGAGTTTATTTGCAAGTTTATTTGTTTAATTTGTAAGTTTATTTGTGTGGTTTAATTTGAGAGTTTATTTGTTTAATTTGTGAGACTATTTGTGGGTTTAGTTTGTGTGTTTATTTATAGGTTTAATTTATGAGTTTATTTGCTTATTTTGTGAGTTAATTTGTGGTATTAATTTGACAGTTTATTTGTGGATTGAATTTGTTTAATTTGAAATTTGTTTAATGTGTGGGTTTAATTTCAATTTTAGGTCAAAATGCATAGATATTTCAAAATATGAGGGATCAACAAAGCCAATTAGATTAGATGTAATGTAACAGTTATTCAATTTAGTATATGACAATTGTTAAATTTTATATTGTGCACTATCATTTTCGACACTCCTCCTTAAAATTCCTAACTTCGCCATTGCTACAAATCATACTTATAAAGTCTTGTTGTCATGAATTGTTTTTTAAGTCCTTGTTTGTCTTGGTCATACGTGAATATGATAATGAAATATTAGGACAATCATATATTTTACGATATAACGAAGAAATTCTCTATTTTATTGTTCGTCGTCTTAATATTCACCTTCTTACATCCAATTTGTGCATTCCAAGAATTTTTAAAAAATCACGCTCGTAGCTTCTCGAACTTCCCAAAGTGTCCTAACAATTTTAAATCAAACTTCTTACATGTAATCTTACAATATTTATTACGTATAAGATTAGATGCTATTTTAAAAAAAATAATAAATAAATGATGAATTCATAAATTGAAAGTCATATGACATCTACCGTAAATCTTCAATTTAAGCAAGTACATAACTAAAATAACAAAATAAATCTTCCACGCAATCAAACTAATTACTATATTTTTGAACGCTTATATTCAATTTAGTCGTCGTTTATCCGTCCAACTTGTATAGCTTTCCTGTTAAGAACCTTTACATGGTATTGTAGTTGAAACTTGAAGAGTTTATATCTGCTGCAGATCCATATTGCAATCAATCGATAATTCAATCCTAACTAGAATAATTTAAAACTAAACTGATACATTTGCTCCGAGAACGAGAAAACATACCACTCATCGAAAGAGGGTACATAGAGATTATTGAAAATGGAAATAGATAGTTTATTCAACGGTTTAATAATAAGAAAAACGTAAATAAATATAGACTGGGGCTCACCAATAGCAAAGATGCCACTAGTGGCCCCTAAGAATTATGTTGAGGAGAAGGGTTTTCTATATAGAAAGAGAGGCGAGGCAACACATATACGATACGACTAGTTGAATGATACTCATACAATTTAACAATTTATACATATGCATATTTTTTTATTTACATTTATTTATTTAATTTGTGAGTATAATTATATTTGCGCATATAATATCTAAAATTCATTTAGAACTGAAGTTTAGATTGAACTTGCATCAATGTCTATATTTTTTTATTTTTTTAATTTTTGCACTTAGTTGGCGTCATACACCAACAAAAATTACACTGAATTGACACTAATGTGCCATATAACTTCATTAATTGAAAAAAAATAAAGCAGGAGGGCTGTAAAAATACAAATTGGAATAAACCGATAAACATAGTTGGTACATTGCCGATGTAATTTGATCTGTACAAGTATAATTTCTCTTCAGCCAATCGGAGGCAAAAAGAAATCTTTATATAATAAATGCTAAAAATGGGTGATGTGCTAATATTTGAGGATTTCAGAATTGCTACAATTTGGTGCACTCCCGCCTAATAATTGTGTAAAGACAGTTTAAAATTTGAAGTGATATAACCCTCCACAATGTGCAGTAACCGACCAGCCCTCAAACAACAACCAAAAAAAAAAGATTTTACAGCTGCCCACGGAGGATAACCTCCCACGTTCCACAACCTCAAAGTGTAAGCAATTAAACAAAAAGGAAAACCTACATTCATAGCTGGCCAAAACTGAATTCCCACCTTGTACAATTCGACTAAAACACAACTACACCACAACCCTATCTCCAGCCTCTAAAACTACAGATTGGGACAAATCACCACCAAATTCCAAGTTTCATATCCTCCTTTCTGCTATCCGTTTCGCCCCTGTTCACGTATTGGATAAACACTAGGTACAATCTTTTTACTTATAGACATCGCATGGTAATCATAGTTTAAACAATGATTCTGTGCACATATTCATATTTGTGACCATTCATTGATAAAACAGATTGGGAGCAGTAATTGCGTATTGAGGGAAAACTTACAACAAGAAAAACACCACAATCAGATTACACTCTAGGCAGTACCCTCTCCCATCTAAATGTCTAATCATACTTGAAACGTTGATGACATCCACGTATTCTTACTTTCACACCCTTGATTGATAAAGCAGACTAAGAGCACGACAATACAGACGCCTATATTTGTGTGTTGAGGTGAAAATTACAACATCGAGGTGAAACTGAAACCAGTTCTGCCCATTCTAGGTATGTAATACCTTCCCTCCCTCCTCACTGAACTATATATGTGTACAAAAATAATTCTCTAAATTTTACCTAAAACAGAAAGAGAATGCATGTATAGAACTATAAAATTGGGTCAAATTGATCTGTCAAAATCAGAGATAGAGGACTTTATATCACCCAAACAGAAAACCAAAAAAGGACTTAAACTACTAGGGAGGGGGATGTACTGTTGGTCTTAAACATCAACCAATGCCATGTGAGTAAGTTAATTGTATAAGGTCATGAAAATAGAAAGAGAATGCATGTATAAAACTATCAAATTGGGTCAAATTAAATTCTGATATGTCAAAATCAAAGACAGAGGACTTTATATCACCCTGTTGGGTTTTATGGCCCAAAATTCGAGTCCCGGCACGGTGGGACGACGCTACGCGAACACGGGCGTGCCACGACGAAGGAGCACCAAGCCGAGAGGGGCAGAAAATTGGCACGGGGGTGCCGTGCCATGTGGCACGGCCGTGCCACGTGGCACTGGGTGACCGTGCCACATGGCACGGTCGTGCCACGTGTCTTTTCGCCGCCTCTTTTGGATGGCGGCTAGGGTTTCTGTCTCTGAGGGGGATTCCTTCTGACGGTTAGGGTTCTACTTTAAAGGGAAAACCCCTACTGTTTAGACCCTATATAAAGGGGGTCAAGCCTAGGATCTAATAAACTCCACATCTCCAGTACTCATACATACATTGAGAGGTAGAAGTACTTTGTGAGAGATTACAATAGAGAGGTTGTAATTCTGCTCTTAGATCAAATCACTGTGGTGATTGTGATCGTGTTGTATTCTTCCTGCTCATAGTGAATTGTTCTGGTGCTGTCGCCGTCCGTGGTTTTTTCCCGATTTGGGTTTTCCACGTTAAACCTCTTGTCTTATTATTTCTGTTTTCTGTTATTCACTTGATTTCTGAATTTCTAATTCATCCTATTGCTTCCGCTATACTGTTACTTTGATATTAATCCTAACAAGTGGTATCAGAGCTTTGGTTATAGGATGTCTTCTATCATGAGGGTAGATATTCAGAAATTCGACGGGGAGATTAGTTTTAATCTCTGGAAGGTGCAGATGAGAGCAGTTCTCATTCAGCACGGGTTGTGGAAGGTTCTGAAGGGACCTCACGTAAAACCTGAGAAGATGACAGAAGAACAGTGGGCTGAAGATGTAAAGAAGAGACGTGGGTCGTTGACGGAGGACGAATGGGAGGAACTGGAGCTGAAAGCGGTTTCAGCCATACAGTTGTGCTTGGCACCACATGTCCTGCGAGAGGTGCTTGATAAGACAACTGCGGTGGATCTTTGGGCTCGGCTGGAGGAACTCTACATGACGAAGAGTCTCGCCAACAAGATCCGTTTGAAGGAAAGGTTGTATACCTTTCGTATGGCTGAAGGTACCCCTGTCCAAAAGCATCTGAATGAGTTTAACTCTATTCTTGTTGACTTGGAGAGTCTAGATGTGAAAATTGAGGATGAAGATAAGGCTATTTTGCTTGTTGTATCGTTACCCCCTTCTTATAAACACTTTAAGGAGATTATGCTATATAGTAATTCTAATACTATATCGTTTGAAGATGTTAAGTCAAACCTATTGTCTAAGGAGAAGTTTGATCTTGACATTCATGCTAATTCTGCTGAGGGATTAGCAGTAACAGGTACAACAACTGAAAAGGGAACGGTAATAGGAGTAAGAACCGTTCTAAGTCTAAAAATCCTCATGCTGGTAAGACCTGCAATTACTGTGGTAAATTGGGTCATATTATTGCTAACTGCTGGAAACTGCAAAAGAAGAAGGAGAAAGAGGAAGATAATTCTCGGGAGCCTGCTGAAGCTTCGTTTGCTGAATCTGATTCTGATGGTGACGTTCTGTTTGCTACCTCTACTGAAGGGGGAAGCGATTCTGATTGGATTCTTGATTCTGGGTGTACCTATCATATGTGTACTCACAAGGATTGGTTTTCAACATATGATCCACTTGACTCAACTGTTGTTCACATGGGCAATAATGCCTAATGTAATGTAACTGGAATCGGTACTGTTAAAATCAAGACCCATGATGGTGTTGTCAGGACTTTATCGAATGTTCGTCACGTTCCTGACTTGAAGCGTAACCTCATCTCGTTGGGCACCCTTGAATCCAAAGGGTGCAAATATTCAGCTGAAGGTGGAGTTCTGAAGGTCTCAAAGGGCAGTAGGATTCTGCTGAAGGGTTTGAGGCAAGGAGGCCTCTATGTCTTGTAGGCATCTACTGTGACAGGTTATATGAAGGAAAATTCATATAAGTCATCTTCCAGAGCTAAGTTCAAGCATTGTTTGAACTTAGTTGGCATTCGCAGTATTTGAGGGCCCTGCGGGGCATAGCCCCATAGGGGGCATCACCCTTAGGGGTGAGACGACGGCGA